>MJUU01017515.1:18413-31401 GCA_002080025.1 Modiolus philippinarum | reverse complement strand
TGTAAGCTTTCAGTAGTATGTCAACGGATTTGGCGTAGCTCTTTCCGTTTCCGAGCTATGAGGGGCCGAAGTGGGCCAAAATCATAAATTTACAGATAACCTAAAATTTTTATTTTTCATCGGATTTTGATGGGATTTTTTTCTTTGGATTCCACTTGATGTAAGCTTTCAGTAGTATGTCAACGGATTTTGCTTAGCTCTTACTGTTTCCGTGCTATAAGGGTTCACAGGGGCAAAAACTGCAAATTTGCAGATTACCTGAAATTTTTATTTTTCATCGCATTTTGATGGTCTTTTTTCTTTGGATTCCTCTTGATATAAGCTTTCAGCAGTATGTCAATGGATTGGGCGTAGCTCTTACCGTTTCTGTGCTATAAAGGGTCAAAGAGGAATCATAAGGAGTCATAAGGGCTAATTTTTATTTTCCCTAGTTTGTGTCCAGCTAATTTCTGGGTCAATCTCCTTATTGCGTCCTTCTAATTATTGTGTCAAGCTCTTTTGTTTGTCCATACTCGCTTTAAATTACACTTTTTCAGATTTCAGTGGACGACATGCTGCGGTCGTATCATGCTGCGCTCGGCGTAGCCCTTTATCTTTTTAAGGTTTCTGCATCTTGTTTTCTTTGCTGATGTACAAATGTGCTGCATTTCTTGAGATTCAAGAAAATATTCTGATGTTTGTGGTACTGATGCAGCCATATCTCACAGAATTTGGGTCTTCAATTGCTGAATTTATCATCTTAAAATCTTTAACTTTATAGGAAAGATCATCTAACATATATGTACTCTGAATTTGTTGTTTTTCCATTTAATAGGTGCAGCTGGTGTTCTTTGCAGTTCAGTCAGCTTTTGTCTCTGGTACATCAGAGTCACTGTCTAAATCATCCAGCTTAGTATTAACTGACTTAGGCTGGCTCCTATTTCTGTTCAGATTTTGTAAATCTTAATTCAGAAATGGACTGTTTCTGTAAACCAAAGACAAACTTTTCCAATTCTAACTCTAAAAGTTTTGGAAGACAGCATAAAAATCTTTGCAAAGCAGATGTTTTTCAGTCTTTGCAGTCACATGATGTTAGTCCTACATCACAGCCCTCAACTTAACAAGATAGTGCAGTGATGTTTCACTATCTGCCTGACTCTTGATTTGGAATGTACCATTTACATCATCAACTACATCAATGTTGGCCATCTTATAAGGCCTCTCCATATCTGGAGGTCTGTTCGTAAGAAAATCTGGAGCCTCTGGTGAGTATTTCCTTGCTTGATCTGAAGCTGTGATGTTCATTTACGATATCTGTAAAAATATAAACTTTCTCTGATGTGCACTTCATTGTAGAGTAAAAGTATAACAAGTTGTCTACACATTCAAAGACAAATCATATCATTGTATATATGTGGAGTTATTGTAAAAACAAAATTTGGAAATTATGCATTAGCCATTTCTTTACGAATTTAATTATAAAACGAAATGAAAGATATATATATAAAACAAAAATCTGTGTCATTAGCTATGTAGCTGCTTCTGTATTTTTCATGGCTTTATTATGAGTAGTATTATGAAGTGGGATAAAATCCCAATAACTGAATCTCGTGTATATTTCACATCTTCCGGGAATTTTTTTTTTAGATATTAATATTTAATTAATCCCCGCCACACGTAATGGCGAGGTATTATGTGTCGTGTGTCCGTCCGTCCACTGTTCAAAGGTTTCCGACTGATAACTTGTGAACGAAGAACAATTGATAGGTCTTTCCCAAAGTTCTCATTATTGATTCATAGGGAAAACCAACATTCTAAGCTTAATATGTACATTTGTAGACTCTTTAACGTGAAATACATTTTTTTTCAATGTGACCTTGACATTTGACCTTAACGTCATTTTGAAGGTCAAGTCTACCTGAACATTTTTTTGTATTGAATATACGTTTGTATCTTCAATGGTATTTGAGCTATAGGCAAAAAACCCCTTATTTATACATCGAAAATCGTTTTTTGGCCCATTGGTCCAAAACGGTTGGTCCAATGATTTTGGACCCAATGTAACAATTGTAGGTCTCAATAAGACACACATTTTCTCAATAACATTTAATCAGCTATCTGTTACGGTTTCCGAGTTTATCCGCTAACAAGTTTAGAGGTCAAAATAAAGGTCACGGATGACCTTTGACCTTTTCAAATAGCCCCTGGGGAACAAAGAACAATGGAGTAGGTCTCATGTCTGTATCACTTCCGGGTTGGGAGAAAATCATTGTTAAAAAAGCATCCAATTTTGTGGGGGCATAACTCCAGAATTGTCCAGCGGACAATTTCGGACCAAAGGTAACACATTTTTATCATGACTTTACGAACATTTTTCTAATTACACTTTATCAGCTATCTTTTAAGGTTTCCGAGTTCATCTGTTAACAAGGTTTACCATGTTTGGTGATGTAACTCTGTTACTAAAAATAGATCGGCTTCACAGGGTCAGTCTGGCCAAGCCCGGCCATTTCTGAATAATGGTACCAAGTATCAAAGTGATATCTTTTAAGACTTTTTTGCAAATGTTGGAAGAAAAAAAAGAAAAAAAAATAATCAGAAGAAATACAAGGTCTTTCCACCAAAGTGGGAAAGACCTCAATAAATCTCCAAACTCGGTATGCAAGTTGTTTACTACAAAACTCAGGCCAAGTTCGATTTCAAAATTTGGATAAAGGGATTCTGAGGTTATGCCTCTTGAAACTTTAAATTTTGCAAATTTAGGGTTTCTGACTAATAACTTCTGAATGAAATAACAACTCTTTATCACAAAACCCAGACTAACTTCGATTTTGGATTCAGAGGTTTAAGGGGTTCTGTAGTTATGCCCCATGAAACTTGAAATTTTGTGAATTTTAGGGTTTCTGACCAGTAACTTGTGAATGAAATAACAAGGTTTTCAAACGTGCTAGCCTATGCAAGTTGGTTACCACAAAAGTCAAACCAAGTTTGCTTTCGGATTTAGATGTTTAAGGGGTTGAATCTTGGAAGTTTTGCATATTTAAGGGTTTCCGACTGATAATTGTGAATGAAATAACACACTGTCTTCTTATTTGGTCACCCGGTACCTGAATCGGCTTTCAGGGGCTCTGGCTACAGAGCTGCCGGGTGCGTCCCCAGGTGGTGGACAGGGGAATGCACCGTCTATGCCGGGTAATCAGGTCATAATATGGAAAGCCTGGCCGCGAACCATTGTAGCCAAACTGTGTGGAGAAACGCCACGCTCACTGCAGAATAAAGACCCCTTCTGTTTTTTCTCTAAAGAGAGCAGACGCATTGGTTATCGATATGGAAGGCTAAATTTCCTGCACCTACCCATTACTCCCTTTTCCAGTGGCATTCAAAAGTCATCCCGGTTGTCCCTTCCACCTTTGTTTCTTTCTACTTTTGCTTCCAAGTTGTTGTATTGATAAACTTGTTCTCGTCCTGATATAGCTGAAATATTGCTCATTAAACTCTAACTAATCAATCAATCAATCTAATTTGGTCGAGTATAAATTTGTTTTCGGAAGTATACAGGATTATGAAGTTGTGCCTCTTTTAACTTTGAAATTTTGTGAAACTTAGTGGCGTATTATGTAATGCATCATTACTTTGTTTAATACCTGGAGATGATTTGATAAATTTGCAATGTCATTTCTGCACTCGAAATTGCAAAAGCACAAATATTATTTATTTGCTGCAGTGTAATCATCAATCATAAATTATATTATAGCGTGTTTAATTAAGACACTGAAGAAAGTCATTTGTTGATTGAAAATTTTGTCAACTTTTATATATTTTATCGATATCGTTACACAATCTTCTAGACTTCTATAATTATTTTGTTTGTGCCGCATTTTCCTGTATCGATGATCCGATATCCATTAAGTTTTCTAGTTGGTAGTTTTCTCGGACTCTATACATATATATAAATATTTTTTTTTCAGCGTAAAGATTTGTGTTTCCTGTTCACTTTAAATTCACTTTTACATAATCACAAAATTTTCTTTGAATCATTCCAATAGGGAATACACCGACCCCATTATTTAGGGTTCAAAGGGTAAACAAATGGCAAAATCTAGAATAATTCCAAATTCCCACCTCAGAACTAGTCCAGGTAAATGCCGACATGTGATTTGATTTATGGATGTGACATTCAAATACATGAACAAGCTGAGCCACAATTCCGGACTCGTGTTCTTTAGAATATCAAGTTTATGTTGATTGGTCAACTCAAACTACATTTAATCATGAGAACTATCTACAGACGACAGAACAGTACCATAATTATTGTGGTTGTTTAAAATATTACTATACGTCTTATTCATTTACCTGATCCAATAGGAATGAGGCATCTCTACATGCCGTAAAAAATGACTAATTTTCAGGTTGATTGTTCTCTCTGGACGTGCTCTCCCTGAGTTTTGGGGAAATGAACACGAGTTGCTGGACCTCCATCTAATGCCGAAAGTGTACCGATGGTATGGACACACTGTATAGTCTTTCATATATATAGACGCACTGGGTGTCGTATGGAAGGCTAAATTTCCTGCCCCTACCCATTTCTCCCCTTTTCAAGTGGCAATCAAAAGTCGTTACCCCGGTTGTCCCTTCCACCTATATTTCTTTCTTCTTTTACTTACAATTGTTTTGAATTGATTAACATGTTCTCGTCCTGATATAGCTGAAATATTGCTCATTGGACGTTAAACTCTAACTTATCAATCAATCTATCTAAAAATCCCTGCCCGGAAGCATATCAAATGACCCTCACAAGGTATACAGGTATTCTTTTGATTAACAGTTTTCAAGTGATTTTCTATGTTTCTGTCACACTGATTGATTGAAACTGACAAATGTTCATTTGGAAAACCAAGACATTTACCGCAATCTGAATAACTAAAATTTTTAAAGCCACAATTTAGAGTCGTCCGCCAAAAGTTGTTTTTGTTGTTATCCATGTTGAAATCCTAGAAAATGCACTTATGAACGAAGAGTTCTCCAAGGGGAAATAATCCAGTGGTACATTTCAGCAAAATTCTACAATATGAAAAAAGAAGGGAAATGGGGGAAATGTCAAGGAGACATCATCCCATATCTAGGTTAAAACGACAAAAAACAAAACATCTAGGGGTCACCATATGGTATAAATTTGTATTCGGACGTACAGGAATATATTCCTTTTAAATGATCATAGGTAAAATAACCCTATAATCTTTTTATTGGTATATTATCTCTCATATTTGTTTTAAATAATTATCACAACTGACTTTACCATATTATTAGTACTTTTGAGAAAACAGTTTTTGAAATTGGGCAATTTCGTATAGAATATACAGACAAATTACATGATGTTGATGTAATAAGAAATGACCCTGCAATGTGCAGAGACAACAGAAATTATTGAAACTTTACACACATGTTTTATTGGTATTTTTCTATCATCTGAAGATCAAAAATGGCAAATATGTGACATACCATGTATCACCTTTTTGAGATTATGTCTGGTTTTTATAAAGACAGCTACTTAAAACTACATTTCAAACCAGAAAATATTATGAAAGAAGACGAACAGTTTATATTTAACCGAATAAATAAACAAAAAATCATTGAACACTCACTCTAAGTATGTACAAATCAACCTCTCACATATGAGGGAGAGTTCCGACAATTAATTGGGAAATCTTATTTTTAATCCTTATTCAAATATTATTACTAAAGAACGATTACTAAATTTTGTGCAAGATCTTTGACTTATTAAGGCTATATGCTTGTAAAACTTTGACTCTAACAACTTTTTCCGAAATGAAACATACTCACCTGGATAACAGAGGACTAATATCAGTTCTGATACTTTAATGTATGGAATCCAGAATTGAATGAGATTCCATGCAAAAAGTGAAGTTTATACTTTGGTAGCACCAATCAAAATTATTTTAACAATTTTGCTAGGTAATATTCAAATTGATAAAGAGTATCTAACTAGAACTAATTTTTGTTGCAAATTTTTGAATTTCATTGCTTCGTGTTTCTGGTTGTTGTTCTTTACCTGGTGGTTCTGTCTGCTCCTGATTGGTTGAAGTTTCTAACATTTATCGCCATAAGTTTTTGACTGGTCGTCACCGCCTGCATTTCCATTAAGGTCCACATTGCAGTCGTGGCTATCAGACAACTCTTAGCATTCATCGATGCTCATTTGACTGATTCTGAAAAATATGAAAGACAAAAAAAAAATTAATAAATATTCTATATATTCAGCTGATTTTTTGCCTTTTTGATGAACTTAAGTGTTGAAGTAAATTAATCGAAAATTGTATATGTGATTTAAATATTTTATCAAAAACATGCATTCATCTCTCTATTCCTGTTTCAACAGAATGCTTTGATCATATCTCTATCAAACACCATAGTGATTGATTTTCATAATTTAGCTTAAATATGGTATCTTTGACACATGGGGTCAATGTAAATGTGCAATTTCATGTTGATCAAGTAGATGTTACCATTGATTGGTAAATCATAAACCTATATGAAATAAAGCTTTGATTGCATATTAAAAAGCTCCATATAAAGCAAGTATATTTCCTACGGTAAAAGGAGATTGACTGCAAAAACCTGAAGTATATAATATACCTCAACACAAATAACAAGTATTCATTTTTGAATTGGCGAAAAAGTTCCAGAAGAAAGTGTGATTTCTAATGTAGAGTTGTAGAGTTTCACAATCAAAGATATCAAGTCATTCTCAACTTCACTACCCTTATTTTCGCTGCGCTCATTGCAATCTGAAACAATAATCTTCCATAATTTACTTGATTGACACCTTTTTTATACGGTCGTATATCGGCATGGTGTTTGCCTGGGTGGCGACTCGCTATATATTGGAAATTAGGAAGGGGGTTCTGAGAAACAATGGTAATTTTTCACTTTAATCTAGATTAGGGTATGTCATTTGAACTTTTTCACTTTAATCTAGAATAGGGCATGTCATTTGACCTTTTCTTATAAAATCCAGTTTGAAATGGAGTCAGAATTAGCTAACAACATTGTAACATGGGGTTTTAATTGGATCTTGATTGTGACAGGTCAGCATTTGTAATGATTATATCAGTTAGAGCTTATGTAGAAAATTATTATCACTATCTGTTTTTTATTAAGAAGTCAATTGCATGCACATGTTAATAATACTGGGTTAATATTATAATATGTCATTAATTTTTCATGAGGAAAATGTCATGAATTTGGCATTTTAAGTGTCATACAATAGGCATCTTGGTCTAGAATGTGGTTGTAAAATTATTTTGATCGTCTGAAATGAGCCCGGCACCTGAATCGGTTTACAGGGGCTTCGGCTACAGAGCTGCCAGGCGCGTCCCCAGGTGGTGGATAGGGGAATGCCCTGTCTATGCGGGGTAGTCAGGTCATAATACGGAAAGCCTGACCGCGAACCATTGTAGCCAAACTGTGTGGAGAAACGCCACGCTCCATGCAGTATAAAGACCCCTTCTATATTTCTCTAAAGAGAGCAGACGCACTGGGTGTCGTATGGAAGGCTAAATTTCCTGCCCCTACCCATTTCTCCAATTTTCCAGTGGCAGCCAAAAGTCGTTGCCCAGGTTGTCCCTTCCACCTTTATTTCTTTCTTCTGATACTTTCAATTTTTTGAATTGATTAACTTGTTCTCGTCCTTATATAGCTGAAATATTGCTCATTGGACTTTAAACTCTTACTTATCAATCTAAAATGGGGTCGCAAATACCGTAAAAGTAGTCAATGAAGGGGTCAGTTTCATTATACTTACATTGCCACCATATTCAACTCCGAACAATCCCTTTAATGATCTTCCCTGGACTTAATCTGAAGTTGGGAAATACTTTCAGCATCATGTCATCCGTTAATTTGTAGATATTTTGGTTATCACTTAACACATGCATTTCTTCACTGTAAAAAGAAATGTAAACATGATAAAGTTGAAGTACCAAAAACATGATACAGATTAAGTTGAAATATTAAAAAATAGCATGGAGCAGTTGAAGATGATCAAAAACAACATGATACAGTTGAAGTTGAAATATCTAACTCTCCTTCATATTAATTGTTGGAATTATATATCGAAGCAAGTCATTTTTAAATTTTGACTTTTAGTCACATTGTTATTGGTTAATATCATCTCTGTGACGAATGAATTTGCATCTAAAACTTAGTTGCCAACCCAAACTTACCAAAATCGGGAATCACGCCATTGAAAATGTGAAAATAGAATCCATCAAAAATGTTGAAAACCTTTTGGTACAACATTAGAAAGGTACCAATACAAAGAAAGGAAGCCATGCATTAATATGAAACAAATTTTTGTTGGTTGGACTGAGAGTGTACTAATTAACTTGATGTGATTTTAACAAAGAATTTTTGAAGTAATAGTAAAACATTTTAGCAAAAGAATGAAAGCATGGTTCAAGCACGTTTTTTGTTCCAAATTCCATGACTTCATCATGACCTTTTTGGATATTTTCAATGACCTGTTCCTGGTCAATTGTTTTGCATTTAAAGTAAATAAATGCGATTTGATGACACTTTTGAAATTTATATATTTTTTTTTCTGTTGCAGAAACAAAATTCCACGCCTTTTCCAGGCCTTGATTTTCATTTTTCCAATTTTACGACTTTTCCAAGATTACACAACTCGTATGAACCATGTGAAATGCAACTGAAGTTAACGTTTCAAACAAGCTGCATCAACTTCTAAAGTGATTGGTTCTTCTACAGTCCCAGCAAGCTGGAAAAAAGATAGAAAAAAAGGATCAGAAGTAAAATTAACTGTAGATGAATCTACATAATATACAATCCAACATGTTTTAATTCACTGTGTATATGCGCGATTTTTATTCTGTTGATTGTCTTAAAGACCTATTGATATCCTTGCAAAGGGACCCAAATTCCACGATCCATCATTTTGGAGCACTGGGAGCAAAATTTTAAACTCCTTCTGGATGCTCTAGAGGACTACGCCAGAAAATAGATTAAACGTGAACAAGATGAAGACCTTAATTCTCTTAGTGGATTAAGGCTTTGAGGTACATGATTCTTTAACGAATTAGTCAGCTACGAGGGTCAATGAGAACTAAAGCATCATCCATTTTCCAAAAATGTCGATGTTGCCAGATAATTGTCCCCCATTCCATATGCAGAAAACAAATTCACAGTAACTTCGGTATTTAGTTATTTGTTACCACTGGGTCGATACCTCTGCTGGTGGACAGTTAGTCCCCGAGGGTATTTACCAGCCCAGTAGTCAGTACTTCAGTGCTGACCCGAAAGCCGATTCTATTTCGAACCTTGCAATATCTACATTTTGTAAATTTGTTGAAAACTAAGGAGGATCTCCCTCATGCAAAGCTCTGTCCTTGTACTTGTTCTCTATCAGTTTTTTAACATCTTTGATTTGATGGTCTTCCAAACATTTAGATTTAATCTGCACTGAAGAGACATAAGTTGTCGAAATGCGCATATGCAGAAAACAAATTCACAGTAACTTCGGTATTTAGTTATTCATGACAAATATGATGTTGTTCCGGAAGATAAGGCCTCCAATAACATCATTTTCATATGTAAATATCATTACATCGAATGTTTAAAGAAAGAACTAGGCATTGGTAACTCCGAGGGCCATCAAACCTACACAGCTACTAATCTGTCTAAGGAGGAGATATAACAGAACCATCAATCTGTTTTGCTTTCCTTTGGAATTTCAACCAGATATGAAGACACCGATCTACCTTTCAACCTTACAAACAACGGTACATCGCTGGATCTGTAAAACGTTCCACAAAGCCTCTTTCTAAGCGTTTAACCTCCGTCTTGACAGCAGTAAAAGAGGGCCTACAAAAATACTGTGATACTAGCTTTTCAAGAAATGTGAATATTAAAAAACTCTAAAGATCTGCTTGAAATCCTGAAATCTAGATCATTATTACATTGTAACAGCATTAAAACATTTGACTTCTCCACCTCTATGCTACCGTTCCTCATGAACAACTGAAATCTCGGCTGAAAGATATAATTCATAGATGTTTCTCCCGTAAGAACGGCGAACGAAGATATAAGTACATTATTGTCATAGGCAGAGAACAAGCATACTTTGAGAAATACGACTCAGAATCATAGAAAAAATAGACAGAGGAAGAAGTTATTAAGATGTTAGAGTTTCTTATCGACAATATATTGTAACAGTTTAACTAACATTATTTCTATTATGTTTTAATATTTTACACAAATGTTATACTTGTATAAAGCTTCATGGTTTATTTAATTAACATAATTGTTCAATATACTTAACAGTTCTTGCCACAATATAGCAGAAATATTGCTGAAGTTGGCGTAAAACATCAATCAATCGTTTAACACCCCCCCCCCCCCCCCAAAAAAAAAATTTAGAGGTTATTTTTTTTTCAGTTATCACGTACCTACATTACAACGCAGTCATAGTCGCCTGGTGTTATTTTTTAAAAGAATAAACTGCTGCGCCAAGAGCGCATGATACGCCCGTCCACTGTCAACTCGAACTTTATGGAATTGTTGGACCACAACAAAATTTTGATCGCAAAAAAAAAAATCAAACAGAATATGTGCCTTACCAATATGTAACCATTTAACTAATATCAAATTAATATGTAAAACTAATGCAAAGATAGGTGCAAAAATGAATTTCCAAAAGATATTAAGTCCAAGGGCTATAACTATCCACAAAAATCATTCAAAAGGAACCAAATTTAAACTTTATACAATCATATGCTATATATCAAATCAACATATTCACACATTGTAAAGAAAAGGTGGAGAAACAGAAGTTTAGCAAAAATTTACTAAGTCCAAGAGCCATAACTCCGTACACAATCAAACCAATCAGGACTAAACTAAATCTCAATCTGTATCAAGACTATAAACACGCATATATCAAATATAAAATCAATATGTCAAGCGGTTACAGAAAAAAAAACATCGGAAACCTATATTATTCAAAATTTCACTAAGTCCAAGGGCCATAACTCGGTAAAAAATCAACTGACCATAACCAAATTCATACTTTATGTATATCTCACCTAGATATACTAATTTACCAAATATGAAATCAATATGTCAAGAGGTTACAGAAAAAATCTCCGGAAAGCTATATTTTTCAAAATTTCACAAAGTTCAAGGGCCATAAATCTGTAGAAAATCAGCTGACCATGAACAAATTCATACTTTATCTGTATCTCACCTAGATATACTCATATACCAAATATGAAATCTATATGTCAAGCGCTTACAGTAACATGACAATAAGACCCTGTAACTACTTACTATCTTATTACATATTTATACAATTTGTGATAAACATCCAGCGATAATTGACAACAAATTGTAGAAAACTCATGTAACTATGTAATACTTTTTTAGATTGGAATGAGCGTCAGGCGACTGTTCTGAGGTATTATAATGGCATTTAGTGAAATTCTTGTAAAAACCATTCATTAGAATTTCGAAAATCCAAATAAGACTATCATTTGTCTTTTGACAAGCAAAAGTTGGCACGACAACGTAAAAGTTGTGCTTTAAAAAATATTTTAGGTCATTGAAGGTAACGACATTGTGATTTTGTAATGCGATAATTTTCCAAAAGGTTATATGTAATGCGACAATGAATAGTAGTACCAATTGACAAATAAATACACAATGAAAATACGCAAATTGAAATACCTTGTATCCTCTGTTCTCAGTATTTTTCGGATCAAGACATAAAAAAATATGGTACAAAATATAGGTATAACTACAAGAAATAAACGTGTAACAGTTATAACACTGGATTTTCCAACCATACTGCCATATAGTCAGACTAATTAATGATACTGAATTCTTCCGATCGGGAAGGGACTACAAATCAAGCAAACAGAAATATTGTCACCTCACTCATTTTATGTATGTCTGAAACTAATTTGCAATGGAGGGTCAAATCTAAGAGGGTGCACCTTTCCGAAGCATGTAACGAATATTAACAAGATCTGCGAACCTAGTGGTCTATCTGCAAATTAAAATTTACACAGATATTTCGGTTAATTGATTGATTGATGTTTGACGCCAACGTCAGCAATATTTCAATTGTATCGTGTCGAGAACTGTTAAGTATATTAAACAATTATAATAATTATAAAAAAAAAAATATCGGTATAAAACCATATAGCTTTATACAAGTAAAAACAAATATATAACATGTGAAAAACTTAATAGAAGAAATTTTGGTTAAACTGTAACAACATTAGAAATTAGTTTATATTTGATACATTTAAATCTTACTAAATAAATTGACTGCTTTGAAAATTTGAACGATTTTGTCGCCAGCATCTATTTTTAAATAGGTCTTTCAGACAGTCAGCAGAATAAAGATAACGGCAACATCTACACATTCAACTATAAAATGTTGGTTTGTATATGAACAATTGCGTGGAATACATTCTGGTCTGTCATCAATGTTTAGTATAAAACTATGTGTTGTTCAAGTATAGTCTCTACCACATCGGATGTAAACTACCTGTTCCCTAGGGGTTTTTACCGTAGAAACCAAATTGCTTACCGAAGTCTAACTGTATTCCATGGAATTTAATATTTATTTGCAGATCCCATTTAGACTGCCATAACTTTAAAAAGTAAGTAAAGATTTAAGGCTCATATCAGTGTACGGTACTGGACAGTCCGCAAAATACAGATCGTTCCTATGGTATTCTTTCCGACTATGAAAGATACATATTTCATTTTAGTTTTACCTTAAAGTAGACATTATTTACCTATTTTTCCGTCATTGTTACAATACATCCAATTTTAATTTTCTTATACAAACCAATTCTTAATTCTACGGCGGTGTCCTAGTTAGCTATTATGTCATTGGTCGATGCCACTGCTGGTGGACTGTTAGTCCCCGAGGGTATTCACCAGCCCAGTAGTCAGTACTTCG
>MJUU01017514.1:5407-21222 GCA_002080025.1 Modiolus philippinarum | reverse complement strand
GATATGGTGTAAATGCCATCTAATACTCAAATTTAGTACAAATTTACTGAAAATATGCAACAATATATATAGAGATGACATGCAATATGGTGTAAATGCAATCTAGTACTCAAATTTGGTGCAAATATAATGAAAATATGCAACAATAGGGATACTGATAGGATGCGATATGGTGTAAATGCAATCTAGTACTCTAATTTGGTACAAATTTACTAGAAATATGCAACAATAGGGATATCGATAGTATGCCATGTGATGTAAATGTCATCTAGTACTCAAATTTGGTACAAATATACTGAAAAAATGCAACAATAGGGATATTGATAGTATGAGATATGGTGTAAATGCCATCTAATACTCAAATTTGGTACAAATTTACTGAAAATATGCAGCAATAGGGATATAGATAGTATGCGATATGATATAAATTCCATCAGGTACTCAAATTTGGTACAAATATAATGAAAACATGCAACTATAGGGATATTGATAGTATGCGATATGGGGTAAATGCCAATTAGTACTCAAATTTGGTACAGATATACTGAAAACATGCAACAATAGGGATATCGATAGTAGGCCATATGGTGAAAATGCCATCTAATACTTAAATTTGGTGCAGATTGACTGAAAATATGCTGCAATAGGGATATCGATAGTATGCGATATGATATAAATTCCATCTAGTACTCAAATTTGGTACAAATTTACTGAAAATATGCATCAACAGGGTTATTGATATTATGCGAAATGATGTAAATTCCCTCTAATACTCAAATTTGGTACAAATATACTGAAAACATGCAACAATATGGATATGAATAGTATGCGATATGGTATAAATGCCATCTAGTACTCAAATTTGGTACAAATTTACTGGAAATGTGCATCAATATGGATATAGATAGTACGCAATATGATGTAAATGTCATCTTGTACTCAAATTTGCTACTAGTTTACTGAAAATATGCAACAATAGCGATATCGATATTATGCAATATAATGTAAATGTCATCTAGTACTCAAATTTGGTACAAATATACTGAACATGCTGTAAACATGCAACAATAGGGATATCAATAGTATGCAATGTGGTGTTAATGGCATCTAATACTCAAATTGGTACAAATTTACTGAAAATATGCAGCAATAGGGATATGGATAGTATGCGATATGATATAAATTCCATCAAGTACTCAAATTTGGTACAAATATACTGAAAACATGCAACAATAGGGATATTGATAGTATGTGCTATGGTGTAAATGCCATCTAATGCTCAAATTTGGTGCAATTTTACTGAAAATATGCAACAACAGGGATATCGATATGATATGATATGGTGTAAATGCCATCTAATAATCAAATTTGGCACAAATTTACTGAAAGTATGCAACGATAGGGATAGAGATAGTATGTAATATGGTGTAAATGCCATTTAGTACTCTAATTTGGTACAAATATACTGAATACATGCAACAATAGCGATATCAGTAGTATGCGATATGGTGTAAATGCCAATTAGTACTCAAATTCGGTATAAAATTACTGAACAACAGCAGTAGAATACCGAATGAACATGATGAAAATATGCAACAATAGGGATATTGATATTATGCGATATGATGAAAATTCCATCTGATACTCAAATTTGGTACAAATATNCCGTCCGTCTGTCCGTCTGTCCGTTAGATGGACCTTGTCAGTGGAACTCCTCGCTCATTTTTGGATTGAGTGTTTTAATTTTGTTATAGAAATGTTGCATATTTGCTGCAGATGCGCAATAAGCTTTCGGATTTTTGATATTGGTCTTGGTGCAAACAAGAGCCCCCAAGATGTCTATTATATTTATGTTAGCTTGTCAGTAGAACTCCTCCTACATTTTTGGTTTTAGTGTTTTAATTTTGTTATAAATTGTTGCATATATGCTGCAGATGCGCAATGAGCTCTCGGATTTTTTATATTGGTCTTGGTGCAAACAAAAGGCCTCAAGATGTCTATTTTGACAACTATGAGATTGTCAGTGGAACTCCTCCTTCTATTTTGGATTTATGGATTTAATTCTGTTGTAGAATTGTTGCATATGGTCTGTAGATGTGCAATAAAGTTTCGGAATTTGATTCCGGTTCCAACTTTGGTAAATTTCCTGAAAATGTTAAAGACTCATAATTTTTTAACTTTTAGCATATGCTTTCATTTTTTGAGAAGAGTTTCGAAAAAATAAAATTTTGAATACTTATAACTCTGAAATATGATTCCAATTTTGGTAAATATCCTGAAAGTCTCAAAGACCAATTATTTTTTGGAATTCTACCTAGCAACCATACATGTAGTAAATTGTTTCAATTAGGACTAACATTTTCACCAATTAAATTTCAAAAATATTTGATTCCAATTTTGGTAAATTTCTTGAAAGTGTCAAAGACCACTTACTTTTTGGAATTCCACCTAGCAACTATACTGTTAGGATTTGTTTCTATTAGGGCAATCATTTTCACCAATTGGATATACAAAATAATTGATTCCAAATTTGGTAAATTTCCCGAAAGTGTCAAAGACCACTTATTTTTGGAATTCTACCTAGCAACTATACTGTTAGGATTTGTTTCTATTAGGGCTATCATTTTCACCAATTGGATATACAAAATAATTGATTCCAAATTTGGTAAATTTCCCGAAAGTGTCAAAGACCACTTATTTTTGGAATTCTACCTAGCAACAATACACTTAGAATTTGTTTTGAATAGGGCATCCATTTTCACCGATTGGATTTTCAAAATAATCGATTCCAAATTTGGAAAATTTCATGAAAGTATCAAAGACCACTCATTTTTGGAAATTCTACCTAGCAACCGTATATTCTTGTATTCTTTCTTAGTAAAAATAGTGACTATCAATAATTTGGTTTTAAAAATGTTGGATAAAATTACTCCAAGGGTCTATAACGACTGTTTTCTGTGTCAAACAGGTGAGTGCGGGGATGGCTATCTTTTCTGATGGCACCACTTCTAGTTTAGTTTTGTTTTGTTTTGTTTTTATTGTTTTTTTTATATATTTATAAGCTGGTGGAACAAGGTGGTAGTGAGAACGGAGGAATGAACGTAAAATAAAATATCAAAACACGGTGAACGAAAAATAATTTCCTTGAAAAACGATGCATGTGAAATAATTTCATGGAACATGAAAAAAAAACGAAAACAAAAATATATATATATATCTTTACTTCAATAACAGGTATCATTTTTGCGTTTCTGCTAACAGTCATGTCTTATATCCGCTTCTAGAGAATATGCACTTGTATATTGACGGGATACGGGCGAGGATTTTTTATTGTTCCGAATGTTACGCGAGTAAGAGGATGTTCTTGTGTTATTCCGCTCTAACTCCAAGAACATTTGTATCAATACGGCTGGCCTCGGAAAGATAGAATTGAAAATTCAAAAGAGCAAAGAAAGAAAGGATTGAAATGCGTGAGACAGCCTTGGAAATTTGACTGACGGCAGGAGTTCTGTTTGGCACCCCTAAATGAATGTATGCTTAATCCCATGGCTTCTTTCGCCGTCAACAAAGGGGTATTTATTCAATCAAATATAAAAAAAAAATATTCAATTGGTAATTGGTTGAAAAATGAATCGGACTGTGTAAATAGTATAAATAAATAAAACTGTTATTTTCAATATGCAAAATTGAAGTAAATACTTTGATGTAAGATACGCTAGCTTTGATTTTTAACCCGAAAGCCATGAAATGGCTGCAGAGTTGTTAAAATGACAAGAAAAAATCACGTGAGGCTTCAAGCCTATTTACAGCTCTAAAAGATGATATACACTTATGATCTTCGTGCTTCCGATAAAATTCTTTCAAAATCGTATACATTGTGTATTTAAGTTATATTTCTTCATTTTCTTGAGTTGAATTACGGTGTTGTTATATTAAATTGAAAACAATATGCATGTTTATCAAATTACTCGTTTTTTATATTGCGTCTCGGATCAACGCGCTTGCCGCGCAGTAATTTGTTAAAGATGAAAATAACATTTGTTTATGTGTATTGCATATTTATAGCAATGAAATCGACATGCATACGAAATCACACAATCCGATTATTTTCACGTATTCATGGTATTACGGAATAACTTAATACATGCAGACGTATGCAGCAGGTCTTTGGATGACTACGAAGTTTTGTCACGAGTAGATTTTCAGGGCTTTCGAGTTTCAGCTCCATCTTTGCTCTGATTTTGATATGTTAGTAGCCCTTAAAAGGGAAGTTTGTCTATAATTTCTTTATTTTCATTCTCCATGTCGGATACTTTTCTGCTACATCAGTGTTTATACAGGTTTTACAATCTGCCGCTCTTGTCTGCCTGAACGACCTCGCTACATTCTCTTATCCAAGTATGGATATTTGTTGGCATTCCATTGTCATTCATATTCTTGCACTTCTGTTTGGTTTTGGATCATAAGGACCCAATGATCCGTCTGTCAAGCCCAGTCTTCGGGTCAAAAAGGTTAATAGAATGGTTCAATTTCGCATGTTCCATTTGCAATCTTTCCTGGTTCCTGTAGTATAGACCATTCACTGGTCCGAGTGTATAAGGTTAGCTGATACCACTTGTAACTACGTCCGCATCACTTATATGTCAACAACATGCATATGTTCTGACTGGCTTTGATGATGTATATTGGCAAGTCGGAGACTCACTGCCTCCCACACGAGGGATCAGATGTGTTTTGTGCCACTGGTACGACTTGCATTTGTACATATACGTCACTCCTGCTAAAATTGGGAATGAAATTTTGCCCCGCGAACAATGTTATCGGATTTTGACTCGAGGAATTTGTTCTCGGATAAAAAATTCATAGCCCAAAGACGCCAACGTCTGTCTTTTCGATTAAAGCATACATGTATTTATATTCATTACTATATGTATTTTTGTACGTATTAATACAGACGTTTGCATAAACCAGTGGCTAATCGAATGGCAAAGCACCTTAAGAACAAAAAATGTACTACTTGATTCTTGTACTTGAAAGAAACAAAAGGATCAGATAATTTCGTAGAAAGAAAATGAGAGAGTGAAAAGGGGAGAGTGGGAGAAACGTGTTGCATGGAAAGCTCATGCCACTTCTCATTCATTTACACAAATTAAATATAACCAGTAAAGTATTTCCCAAATAACAACATCTTTTGTTTTCTTCTCGCGAGCATTTTTTGTTGGTACCGTCAAAAAATAATTGTGATGACAGACATAACGGAAGTTCGGATGAAAGGACACATTTATCCTGAGGCAGCGGGACAATTATCGTATATCAAATTGTGGTCCTGGTTCAAAAAGTTGTCGAAATGCGCATATGCAGAAATTAAATTCACAGTAACTTCGGTATTTAGTTTCTCTGATAAAAAAACTGAAAATGTTAACATATGTCATGGGTCTGGGTTCATTCGAATGCGGGTATGATAAGAATCTTGTAGTCACGACGATATGCGCACTATGTTGATTTGCAGAATCTCAGTCATTTACTTCAGAAATTGGTTGCTGCAGTAACCGGTAGTAATTCAACAGCAATGGTCTTTGAAAGATTATAGGCATAGAAATGATATGTTCATCCCAGTATTAAGTGAAATCTTGAATCACAGTTTGAACCAAAACTTTTTTTATTTCCACAAGGGTCTGATTTCTTTATCGATATATAAGAACTTTAACAAAGATCGTATTCAGAGACGGAATTTTCGAAGACTTTATTAATAACCCGGTAACGGAAGCAATGAGAAAGTCTGAAAATTTGTGCTAGCTCTCGCGTAACCAATTAAATGTGAAATATACAACCTGTAAGCAGGATGAATTGGAATATCATTGTCCATGTTAGGAAAATAAAAATTTTGAAATGTTAGTTCTGATAAGACCATTTTGGTCAAATTCGAGATGTAAGTGAAAAAAAAAAGATGTAGATCTATTGGTTTCTGTTGTTATCTCTAATTCTGATATTGATGGGATCCATTTAGCAAAAGATGCATCTTGAATGAAAATAACATCATCAATGTATCTGTAAGTGAGATTAAAGGATTTAGTATCTTTTATTTTATGAGCTTTTGCAATTGCCTGAAAAAAAATTCAGTCTAGTAGGAGTATCAGAACAAATCTGTGAGTAGATGGTCACGATTCGTGCCAATTGGTATACCAACTTTCTGTTTATAAATAGCACCTCAAAATATGATAATTATATTAAAAATAAGAAAATAAAGCATATTGCAAATCTGTCTTTCATCATTGAATAATTTTCACTTAAATTGTTTTTTTTTAATGATATCTTTGATTCGTGATCAAAAATGATTAAAGTTTCGTGAACAATGTCAGATTTTGGTCGGATACTCTGAAACAAAATCAATTTGCACGAGAAATAAAAACGGACCGACATGATAATCGAAAATAAATGATGAACACGTTGCAAGTACAAACAGTCAGACACGAAAGAACGTTAAATAAAAAAAACAGGAAAACAATGGACGAAAATTTTAGAAAACGCAGAAAACGTTGCACGAAAATCAACATGTGCCCCTCTTATAATGTTGCCTTACTTGAATAGTTTCTAGGATACTATTAAAAAATAAGAGTATATGAACAACATTTTTCTGTTGTTTTTGTTTTGTTTTGTTTTGTTTTTGTATTTTTTGTTCCCTGCAAGGCTATATCAGGACTTCGTCCTTAAAAACTATGCATTTATAAAAAATCTTTTCCCATCACTTATTACAATTTTATCTTTCTGTCTTGTTGTTCAACATTAATTTCCAACAAGAGGTTTCATTCAACAAGCAATATTACTTTTATCCTCGATCTTTAACCCCTGTTAGACATTACATCCTCACCATGCCTTACAGAATCCGCGAAAAACCCAACTAGGGATAACAACATCATTGATCTAGTGTTCACTAAAACATATCAATATTGTGAGCATCAAAATTCCAGGTACTAGTATATTTGATCACGCAGTTTCTATAATTGATACCGATATAAAACCATCCTATACATATCAGACTCTCGAAAAACTTACATTTGGACAAAAGCAAATTGGAAATACATTTATTAGAATCTCGACGAATTAGTTGTCCAGATAAGAAATAAAACTCAAAACAACAGTGATGCACTAGTAAGTGAAATTACAATCTTGGATAAGCATATTCCATCAAATGTTGTTAAATCAAACAACATTCTGCCATGCGTAACACTTAAAAATGGGTAAAATTTAATGCTGAAAAAACATAACCTATGCAACCAAGACAAAAAATCTAACTCATAGTCAAACTATAGTCATTGTCAAAAGCCTTCAGAATGAGATAAGAATAAGAAAAAACAGAAAAACCGAATTGTCTTTAATAATGGAATAGCAGAATGCATGAGTTAAAAAAATCCTAACCATACTAGCAGTACTTAAAATCAAGACAACATTGGAGTAGTACAACAAGTGTCAACTTGTGAATAACAGTAAACAGAAAAAAATAAACCTTATTTGAAATTCGCTAAAAAAAAAAACGGCAAAACTACTTACTATCAAACCCAAATCAAAAATCCAAGATAACAAATAGCTATGGAGTAGAAAAATTGCTGCAGGATGTCAACACATTCTGACAACATGCCAAATAGATTGTTGAAACAATATGCTGGACGACTAACATCAGTTTCGACTATCACTAGAAATAGGCACACTTTTGGAACCGAAGAACGAAATGCTAACATCTGCATCTTTATGATATTGACCGATACTCTGCTAAAAATAAAGACCTGTATCACTTACAGCAGTAACATGTAATTCACTTGGACTTGCTTTTTTGCCGTCACATACTCAAATTTCCGAGAAAAAGTAAGCTTAAGCCTCATTAAACCGTGATTTTCTACCCGGCTATTTCTGTGAAACCCAATTGGCCATCACAATCAATCAAATGATAAGATTGTAAAGGTAAATATTGCGATACTTGATTTTTCTCAAGCATTTGACATCCTTTACACATATTTTCTAAATGTTTTGATTTGATCTGCATTGAGAGACATAAATTGTCGAAATGCGCATACAGTGCCGATGTCTCTGCTGGTGGACTGTAAGTCCCCGAAGGTATTCACCTAACGAGTGGCCAGTACTTCGGTGCTACCGCGAAAACCGACTTATTTGGAAACTTGAAATATATAAATTTAACAAAATTTTGTTCAAAACTAAGGAGTATCTCCCTCTCGCACAGTTCTGCCCTTACCGGCCTTAGCTGGTTCGACTTTATTATATTTGAATAATATTGGTAATTTGTTCTCTATCAGGTTTTACACATATTTCGTCATATGGATTTCCAAATGTTTTATTTGATCTACACTGAAGAGACATAAATTGTCGAAATTTGCATATGCAGAAACTATATTAACAGTAAATTCAGTATTTTCATATTAACACTACAGACTTCTCCATAAAATCCAACAATATTAAGTCAATGAGGTAACGTCCATAAACTGTATACCAGAAAGGAGAAAGAAAATATTCATGAGAAGCTTCAGTTACATCCAGGATATCCTGTACTTGCACCATTACTTTTCCTGATATGAGCTACATCAATGATTTACCGGGTACACTCAAATCAAAAGTCGGACTATTTGCAGGGAAATGTCTAGTATATCTGGAAACCAGCAACCAACATGGTCATAACAAACAACAGGGAGACAAGAATTGGCAAACGACTTGGTATGCACATTAAAGATCTTAAGGCCATCATTTTTATATTCTGAACCACATCTTGGAACACCTCATACTAGTATTAAATCCAAACCTTTGCTTACAAATACAAGAAGACCTTGAATTTAGTGAGGAAACAACATTTGCATGAAAAAGCTCCATAAAATCGCATGCATTGCTCCCGTGGACCAGTCATAGAATTTGGCAACTACGAGGGGCCGATATACATAAAAGGAAAAGAAACCACTGAACTAGAACCAATGCAAAATTAATATGAAAGTGGACAGGGAGCTGAAAGATCTCATTCACAAACATTACACGCTTTACATCAGCAACAACAGCCAATCTTTGATTTTATATTGACGGAGGAACAGATATGAAAACTTTGGTATTATTCAGAGACCGAAGTAACCAATCAGAACCACATATTACATCAACTATATCACGACTAACATCATCGAGAATCACGGAAGGAATGACCAAAGACCAGTTGACTTGTAGTATCACCAAGTAAATGACTAAATACCGAAGTTACTGTGAATTTAAATTCTGCATATGCGCATTTCGACAACTTATGTCTCTTCAGTGCAGATAAAATCTAAACGTTTGGAAGACCATAAAATCAAAGATAGAGAACAAATAACCAATATGATCTAAATGTAATGCCAAAATTAGCTAAGGATAGAGCTTTGCATAAGGGAGATACTCCTTAGTTTTCAACAAATTTACAAAAAATTAGATATTGGAAGGTTACAAATATAATCGGCTTTCGGGTCAGCACCGAAGCACTGACTACTGGGCTGGTGGATACCCACGAGGACTAACAGTCCACTCGACTCAGTGGTAACAAATGACTAAATACCGAAGTTACTGTGAATTTAAATTCTGCATATGCACATTTCGACAACTTATGTCTCTTAGTGAACGTTTGGAAGACTATAAAATCAAAGATGTTTGAAAACTGATAGAGAACAAATAACCAATATGATCTAAATGTAATGCGCAATGCCATTATTAGCTAAGGATAGAGCTTTGTATGAGGGAGATACTCTTTACTTTTCAACAAATTTACAAAAATTTATATATTATAAGGTTCCAAATAGAATCGGCTTTCGGGTCAGCACCGAAGTACTGACTACTGGGCTGGTGAATACCCTTGGGGACTAACGACCCACCAGCAGAGGCATCGACCCAGTGGTTGCATATCACTAAATACCGAAATTACTGTGAATTTTGCAGTGGCAGATCCAGAGGGGGGTTCCGGGGGTTGGAACCCCCCTTTTTTCTGGACAATCATGTATTTTTAATGAATATCCTGACGTTTTATTGAGAAATACCCTAAAAAATTTTTCGCACCCCCCCCCCTCCGCTCGATGAAATCTCCTTTCATTTCCAATTGGAAAACCCCCTTTTCTAATAGCCTGGATCCGCCTATGTTTTGATTCTGCATTTGCGCATTACGACAACTTATGTCTATTCAGGGCAGAAAAAATCTAAACGTTTGGAAGTCAAAGATGTTTAAAAACTGAGAGAACAAATTACCAAATATGATCTAAATAGAAAGCCAAAATCAACTAAGGACAGAGCTTTGCACGAGCCGGGAGATACTCCTTAGTTTCAACAAAATTTGACATTTGATATGAATCTACGACCAAAATGAAATACTTCCAATACTAATGATATGCCACTTATGATATGCCCCTAAGACATATGATATGCTTGATTTGTAATTTTTAGTTCGCCTCAACGAAGTTGAGGGGGACTATTGGAGTACCCCCGGCGTCCGCATCCGCGTCTACGTCTACGTCTATGTCTACGTCTACGTCTGCATTTGGGCATATATCTCTGCAACTATGCATGGTAGGGTCATCAAACTTTGTATGCAGGTGCATCTTGGACTATCTCACAGCCTCCAAGAAAATTGGGTCTCTCTGACCTATATTTTCCGCTTGAACGACTTACATTCAAGTTTACGTCCGAGTTCAGATCTCAGTCACTATACATGGTAGGATCATGTAACCTTGCATATGCATGCATCTCTGATGGTAGGTCAGCATCCAGGCAAAATTAGGTCACTTCGACCTATATTTTCCGCTTGACCGACTACGTCCGAGTTCAGATCTCAGTCACTATACATGGTAGGATCATGTAACCTTGCATATGTATGCATCTCTGAAGGTAGGTCAGCATCCAGGCAAAATTAGGTCACTTCGACCTATATTTTCCGCTTGAACGACTAACATTCAAGTTTACGTCCGAGTTCAGATCTCAGTCACTATACATGGTAGGATCATGTAACCTTGCATATGCATGCATCTCTGATGATTGGTCAGCATCCAGGCAAAATTAGGACACCTTGACCTATATTTTATGCTTGATTGATTCACATTCAAGTTTGAGGACGACTTCAGATCTTAGTCACTATACATGGTACTATCATGAAACCTGGCATATGCATATAACTCTGATGGTAGTTCAGCATCCAAACAAAATTAGGTCACTTTGACCTATATTTTCCACTTGAATGATTTACATCCAAGTTTTCGGACGAGTTCAGATATCAGTCACCGTACATGGTTGGATCATGTAACCTTGCATATGCATCCATCTCTGATGATAGATCAGCATCCAACATTGACCTATTTTTTCCGCTTGATTAATTTACATTCAAGTTTTTGGACAAGTTCAGAAATCAGTCACTGTACATGGTAGGATAATGAAACCTTGCATAGGCATGCATCCCTGATGGTACATCAGCATCCAGGCAAAAGTATGTCACTTTGACTTATGTTTTACGCATGAGTGATTTATGTCCAAGTTTTCAGGCAAGTTCAGATCTCAGTCACTATACATGGTAGGATCATGTAACCTTGCTTAGGCATGCAAATGTGGTGTCAACATCCAGTCAAAATTCTGTTCCTGTGACAAAGAGACATAACGAGGCGAACTCTGTAATCGTTGATTACCTATGTTTGTCTTTTTGGGCGACAAGTTAACTGTTGTCTTTTTTTCTAGTATTTGTACGCAAATTAGAACAGCGAGAATGTAAACTTGACTCCGAAATTCTAACACATCCCTGTAAACTTTCTAGAATAATTTTTGTTACTATACGTATGACTATCGTTCCTTCAGATGTTTGATGGTTGTCATATGATTTCATTTCTAGCAAACCTCGGAAAATCTAGTATTGAATTTGGACTTTTTACTGGAACCAACAAGATAAGATTCCAAATCTATTTCAAGTGATAAAACAATGCTAACTTTCAGAAGCATTTGGTTGTGCATCTTAATTTTTTATCAAGCGTTAGTGCTTTTGTTGCTATGTTTCGCTTCTTTATTTTCAAACATGATCATCTTGAGATTTGGAATTCACCATCAAAAGCTCCTGACAATCACCCACTTATACTGTATTTTTTTTTATTAAGGGGGGGGGGGTAGACCTGGGGTATGGGGAGATAACTCTGTTTTCACTTTCTTAGTACTTACATAAATTAGCAGCATTGTGAAAGGTATAATTAGAATTTCCAAATTGTAAAAAAAAATCACAAATGAAATAAATATTCTTGTTGTCATGTAAATCACTACCTAACATCCAGTTATTAATTACTAGTACATTAACTCCACATAACGTGCAATAATATCTTAAAATAATGAAAAAGATATCTTTCAAGGGAGGTAATTTAAAGCACAGTTTCAGGAATTTTATTGAATTTTGCCTTTTATTCCAAATTTTGAAAAAATGCAACGGTAGATTTTTCTAAACTTTTAGTATATCTTGCATAAACTTATTTCCTTTTTATTCTCAGTTTTTGGTAAAAATTAAACGACTCAGCTTTTTACAAGAAGTGTTTAATACTGATAAAAAATTTGGTAAACCTTTCAGTCTATAAGGCCCAAATCACCCATGTATTTCATTTCAAACTATTAAAATTTATCCTTTGTTTCATGCCTACTTTCACACTTGTTTAAACTACTGAATTTTGCATTTGGGATAATTTTATATCAAACAAAATTTTAATTAGAGCCTATTTTATACACAAGAAACAAGTCCTGAACAGACCAAACAAGAGCTGTCGCCGAATGGCAACCAGGTATACCCCCACTCATTGAACCCAGGATCAAAAATTCATGTTTTCACTAAATTTCGTAATTGAGTCCAATTTTCGTCAAACAGGAAGTATGCTCCTGACATGACTCAAAAAGGACGTTCTTCACAACTAATCATATATAAGCTGACAGTCCGACAGGACTCAAAATAGGACATTCCTTACAACTTACCTTATAGAGGCTGAATACCAATTTTGAAATCAATCCCTCTCGTAGAAGCTGAGGAAAATGCGACGAAAAATTCATGTTTCACTGCATTTCGTAACAGTCACATTTCGTCAAACAGGAAGTACACATCCGACAGGACTCAAAATAGGACGTTCTTTACAATTAATCATAAAGAGGCTGCATACCAATTTTGAAATCAATCCCTCTTTTAGAAGCTGAGAAAAATGCGACGAAAAATTCATGTTTTCATAACATTTCGTAACAAAGTCCACATTTTGTCAAACGGGGAGTACACATCCGACAGGACTCAAAATAGGACGTTCCTTACAATTAACCATATAGAGGCTGCATACCAATTTTGAAATCTTGTAGAAGCTGAGAAAACTGCGACGAAAATTTTTTCGGACGAACGGACGGACAAGGTGAATGCAGTATACCCCTCTCTATAGAGTGGGGGTATAATAATATGAGGAAACATACCATCTTTGATGACTACTAGACACAAAACGGAACGGAAAAAATTGTTGAAAATTGCTCAAAGTTTATACTGACATCTATAGATTAAATACTGTAAATATAAAAAAAATTAAACGATTGGAAAATATTAGGCCTACCCAGGTCTACCCCTTAAATACCACATTTAAGCCTGTTTTTGTAGTTGCAGTTCTTTAACAACATCTAGAGCTTCCAAAATAAACCGAAGAAGCTTTCATAAGACATTGATATGAGGCCTTTGATTGACTACTCAATTTCTTGCTTACAATCTTCACTTTTGTGCAAATTTCACACAAAAAGAAAACCTATATAGGAAAAATCGCTATTACTTATGTCATAGAATAAGGACATTCCTTTTGTAATCTATGCAATATGAACACTAATATAATTGAAAGATTTTCACCTTGTCATTTCTTTTTCAAAAGTATTTTGGTAATCACCCACGATTAAAATACTTATCAATGAATCACCTTAAATATTTTTCGAGCAGATTAGGCCCCATGTGTATGTTGGTAATATTTTTAGGGACAGAGAGAACTGAGCAATTTTTCCCTTACAATCCACTATGTAAAACTCTGGCAGCCATGTTTTTGTCAGATCCAAACCAAATGAGCTTCTTAATAAAGACCTTCCATACATCATATCAATACAGTTTAGTATGACTTTAGACAGCCTCATTATTTTAGTGCAGTTCGCTTGTGAATCGTGGCATGTGATTGTAGTTCCCGGCCATTGTAAGTGTTTACTGTTATCCTGTTTTGTAGTCAAAGTTGCTTCAACATTTTCAGATCGGAGAATGAAAATGTTGTTTTTCACGAAGGGTCCAATGTTAAGACTGTTCCTCACCGGCAGCCATATTTTTTATTTGATCAATACCGAATGAGCAATTTATGTGAACTTCCCATCATCGTTTCTGACAAGTTTGGGTAAATTTACTTCAGTAGTTTCAGAGGAGAAAATGAAAATGTGAAAAGTTAACACATGATGGATGTAAAGAAGGACGCCAAGAAGTAGAAAAAGCTCACGCTAACCCCTTTGTGTCAGGTGAGCTAATTGAAACAAGAAAAACTGTGATCAAAGCCTATTGATATATACCCCAACTCCCCCATCGCATTTGATTTCAGGAATAAATCAAATTCTGAAACAGGAGGTGCACATCTACATAATGTCACAAAAACTGTGTAATTTTTTTCATAAAAAACCAGTGCTTCAGGAGGAGTAGCAAACAAGAGATCTGTACCACTTCCAATGTAATTGTCAAGTAAATGTTTTGTTACAGGAAACCTCTAAAATCGTTCTACCTACCCATGTCTACCTGTCTTTTCCAAACACAGGAGCTGAGATTGCTCCTCTTTATTTGGCTCTATTTCTTCCATATCTATTTTTTGTCTACTTCCGGTTCTATCACCCATATTTGTGTAGGAAAAAGAAGGGAAACGGGGGATGTGTCAGAGAGACAACGATCCAAAGGGGAGTAATAACAACTCAAAGCCACCATAAGATCTATAATGAACGGTAAGGAAACCCCACACCCAACGGCAGGTTGGCCCCCTAAATAAAGAGTAACCTAGTTCAGCGAAATAAACATCATCCTAGACTCCCATAGACATGAAGTGAACTAACTAGAAAACAGACAAGACACACAAAGGCTAAATAAACTTCCTGACTTAGGACAGGCGCAAACCTGCTGCGGCGAGGTTAAACTAGTTTTATTGGGCCCAAACCTTCCCCCTATAGCCAATGTGATAAATAAAAAAAAACAATCGTAACAACAGTAAAATTCAGTTGGCAACAGGACTGAGTCAATTGTGAGAAATGAAACTGAGAGAACTAAATATACAGACATAAACATGAAATCACAAGAGACTACTAGCAGTTAACTGACATGCCAGCTCCAGACCCATTACCAACTGACAAAATAAGTTATGTACCCTCAGTATACAGCTTCCATCAAGATCCCTTCCTGTGGGGAGTTTAGCATAATGATTTCATGTATATCCTGGAATACACAACCCGTGTTCATGCAATACTGATTTTAGAAATTTAGAATGTGTTTAGTTAAAATGCAATGACCCTATAAAAAAATCAATGTTAATACCAAAGAAGGCCATACGTAATGACTTGACGACAATATCGTAATTATAACCCTCATGAATTAGATGATTTAAAGGTTTTATAAGTTTGTTAGGCGAGTTTAAGTATTTTTTACTCTTATGTAAAATATTACCGTAAAATAAGGGATGCGAAATGCCAGCCTTGATTAGAAGTTTACAGGTTGCATTGTATTTATGAACTAAGGGACCGACCATTTAACTTGAAGGGGGGGGGGGGGG
>MJUU01017511.1:0-41645 GCA_002080025.1 Modiolus philippinarum | reverse complement strand
GGGGGCTTCAAGTGATTAACAACAATAAAAACGTTGTTCCATTATTAGTCTTAAGTCACTCT
Source organism: Modiolus philippinarum (assembly GCA_002080025.1). NCBI lineage: Eukaryota > Metazoa > Mollusca > Bivalvia > Mytilida > Modiolidae > Modiolus > Modiolus philippinarum. The sequence goes on along the minus strand of MJUU01017511.1, from coordinate 41,583 downwards.
TACATTACACCGTATAGCACCAACGTATCAGAAACGGACAAAAATCATTTTGTCCGGTGGTAAATATTTTTGTTTGTTCACAAATTACAACAAAAACGCACAAAAACCGGAGGCATACCGTCTGTACACCGTAGATGTACAGGTCATGCACCGAATAAAACGAACTCGCACCGAACTGACAACGGAAACCTATCGGACGAGTAACGAATAAAACGTATTTATAACGGTAACACACCGGGCGATTACCGAATAAAACGCCGGATTATTAAGGGAAATGTACCATACGAAAATCGAGTAAAACGAATTTATTAAACGAACTGGCATAAAAAAACTATCTATCAATAAGATTAAAAAAATATATCTGTGTATTTGTTGTTATTTCTTTCGACCGTTCTACAATTTTGACGCAGATAATCATTACAGCGTGCTTGACCAATTTAATTCATTTTCACAAAAAAGGCGAAAGATATGACTCAAGATAAGAACTGAACCATCTTTACTACCGACCCAAGGCAAAAATGCCCTCCACATTTCTTATGATTATTATCGGGTTTCAGTATTGGCGGATAATGCTTAACACAAATAACGGAGAGAGAATGGACAATTTTGTAATTTTAATGTCTGGATATATCTAAAAATGATGTTGCCACATAAATACTAATTCAAGTATGATGTGCTTAAAATGCTTTGAAATCAGTAGAAGTGTAAAAAGGTTATAAAATTATGAACAATATGAGACAAAGATGATTTTTCCAAAATTACTCCTATCGGAAAATATAATTTTGCCATGGTCCGCATGAGAATTGCGACCATACCCCGTATCGTCACGTTCAAAGAACACAATTTTTTGACTCTGATGTAATTGTTTACAGTTTTGTCGTAAAGAGTATATACATGTAGTTTCTTAAAAGCTAAATATGGCGACAGACAATTATAGGCAACCAAAGGTCTCAACAAATCAAAACAGGTGCCGCGATAGAGTGGAAATAGTTCTCAAAACCATTTATGTAGCTTTGTTTCCGTTCGTTATCATACGATATACATATCGAGCCTAATTTAAAAAAAAATGATAAAATGGTGTATCAGTAAAATATTTCTAAACAACTGATCTAGATAAAGCATAAGTCCATTATACTCTAAAAACGTTTTTAAAAAAGTAGTGAATAGCATCTTATATTTGATAACCACTTAGACAAACGTTGAAAAATTAAACTCGGTAGTCCTTTCGTAGGTAACCGTTGTAAGTTCGGAACTCGAATGGTATATCCGTTAAATCTGCGTTAAAAGTGCGTTTTGTCAATTTTTCCCGGTTTCCATGGAAATCGGGTACTAGAATGGTTTGCTGCAAGCATGTCTGCAGAAACGAAAACAAAGCTTGCTCATTGGTCAGAAGTTCCCGCGTAATCTGGTGCTAAATGATGTGCGTCGTCCCTGTAATCCCGCTGATTTGCACATCGATATAAACCATTCGAGTAGACATTGGAAAAACTTGAATTTAACTATGAACCGATTGCCTCATATATTTTTACATTGTCATTGCCTTCAATGTAATCAGTTTGCGAAATACAACCGTGGACAAGTAAGGGACGACAAATACTCAAACTAGCTACATTGGAGTCAACTGGTATAGGGAAAGGCAATTGTTTCTTTATTCCGGGTTGCCATGGTAGCTTTAGGAATCCGTCAAACTGTATTTTAGTTTAAACATATTTATTTCAAATACTATCAAACATATACAATAACATTCATACATTACATATTGAACAAAAAAAGGATTCGGAAACAAGCTAAATAGCTTATATTAATCCGTCTCCTTGTGTACGACAAGTTGAACCACATAATAAATAGTAATTGCACGCCTGTATTTTAATAAAAAGGTCGGAATCTGATCCCATCAGCAGAATTTCTCTGGTATTATTATCTATCCTGAGGGCTTCCGGATATATTTTATATCTAGGGCCCGAACACTAATGAAACTGTTTTGTCACAGCTTTAAACCAAAGATTGTTTGAATATTTCATAAAATATCGTGTAACAGGTTGAAATTTAATATTTTAATATAAAGCATCTTTTACAATTTATACATGTATCCATACACATGGGTATGAATTCGTTGCTCCTAGGGATACCAGTATGATTTGTAAAACTAATTGTTTGTATATATACTTGTCAATGTAGACAATACAGTACAATGAGGTGAGCTTAGCAGGGTGTAGTACATTTTATCCCAGATTAAACAATCATTCCAATTATTTAATTCTTTGTTACATATATGACCAATAAATGTATTGATGGCTATAAAGCGGGAAGCTTTTTAAAAAAGCTTAACTTGTATCTACCGTAAATGAACGTATGCAAGACGGACAACTAACGACTGAATAACGGAGATACAACGCATTGGAGCGGACACGAATCATAGATATCTATAATTCATTTTTAAATATATATAATTCAAATCTTCATAATTCAATTTATTGATATCTATAATTCGAATCCCCATAAATCGCCTCTGTGACACTGATCATTACTTGTATTAATAATTCTGTTTTAAATGAAGAGTTCAGCTGACTCTAACTCGAATAATTCAATCCCTCTCCGTATCCGATTCTCTCGTACATAGTGTATGCGTTCAGGCGTTAATGGAGCGATCGTAGTGATTGGAATATAACGACTGGATTATTCGGGTTAAGCTGTCTCTGAATATTTTTAAATATCTATAATTCAATTCCAATATCCATAGATCGCCTCTGTGACCCTGATCATTTCTAAGAAGGAAAAACGTATATTATGTAAAGAGTTCAGTGGATCTCTACTTTTTTAATATCCATAAATCGCCTCCGTGACACTGAATATTACCTGTATTACTTTAAACGCATAAAAGACAAAGAATTTAATAATTCTACCCAGCGAACGATAGTGCTTTGAATGATTTCAAAAACTATTTAATTTAATTTAAACAATATTTTATTAAGAAATAAATCTAAATAGGATTGGGCAGCAGACATTGTCTATATAAACCCTCTCCTAAAATTGACAAGGTACAATATACAAACATGACAAAGTTAAACAGTAACAAGTAATATATAAATGTGTTAGAATAACAGAAAATGAAATGAAGGGATAAATAATTATTATAGACAATTTGTATAATAGGTTGGCCTTGAATATGTTGAAGCATAGGAAATTAAAAATGTTCCAGATCATTCCATACTTCATAAAAGATCATGAACACATATGGAAACATATAGATACACATAAACATACACATACACAAACATGAAAAATGTATACATATACAAACAAAAACAAACATAAATGTGCATATACAACAATATTTATACCGATATATGAATATATATGTTTTGTCACAAGGTCAACCCATTATGTGTATACATGTAAATCTAATAGCAACAAAACTAAATCATTACCAATCTCATTTCTATTATAAGTACCTATTATTCAAAATAAATATTAATTTACTATCTATATTATTAAATTAGCTTTTGTTTTTACGAGTAAATAAACATTAAAAAAAGATAAATAAATAAATAAATAGATAAATTATATATAAATAAATACTATTTGAGCGGTCATTTAGTGGTTGAAATAGAATGGCATTATGTAAAAATTTTGGTTGGTCATAAATCACCATTTCATGTGTATTAAGAAATCAAATAATTAGTATATGATGGGGTTATTTAAAGATAGATCTGTGTCGAATATATTTGAGTTTAAGTTAAGATGGCATTTCATGAAGGAAAATATTCAAAATCAAAATGTATTTGAATCTTTAATAAACTGATGAACTTCATTTACGATAATTAAATTGTTTTCTATGTCTAATAAAAGAATCGTCTTTCAATAGAAGATCCAGTGTGATTGGACTGAAAACACTATTTAAATGATTTTTTGTTTGTTTGGTAGTTGAAAGAAAAAAATTTGATAATCGGCTTAAATAAATTTAAGCAAAATTAATATATGTACCTAATTCTTGCATGTTTAAATGTGAACATTTTTGTTTTATCTCTGTTTTGCATATTGTATTAAAAAGAATGTTGATTAATGATTCATTTATATAGCTTAGTCCAAAATTAAATGACTCCGGTTTAACCCACCGCTGGCTTTTGCTAGTGCCGGTACCAAGTCCGGCTGTCCCGAGTTCCTATCGTTGTCCTCGTTTGTCTTTTGTACTATACGTGTTTTTCTTGTGTAGTTCCCTTACAAATTGTTACAAAAACAGGAAAACAGCAAACACCTACAATGGCCAGGAACTACAATCACATGCCACAATTTACAAGCAAACTGCACCAGAAAAACAATAATGAAAACAAGAGACAAACATAAATAACGATAGGAACTCGGGATAGCCGGACTTGGTACCGGCACCAGCAAAAGCCAGTGGTAGGGTTAAACCGGTTTATGGGTACCCAAACCTCCCCTTTCTCTATCCCGTTTCCCTATAGTATCATAAACACGCGAATAAAACCCAATACAGGTAGACTACTAACTCAATGACCACTATCTTGGAACAGAAAAAGCATAAGACAAAACGTAATTTTGAAAGAAAGGTCAAAGAGTGCTCGCCGCTTAACTGCCGGCTAGCTCAAGGAATCTAGTCTGCTGGTAAAACACTGTCGCACTACGGAAGAAAAATCAAACTCAAAACTTCCCGAAGGGTTTGGTAAAGAGTCTTCATGTATTTCAGCAGACATCGGCAGTATCAGTGAGAGGCCAGTATATATGTAAAGTCTTCGGGTCACTGCAATCCAAAGCCAATTTAACGGATTTGTTCAGAATATCTCGTCGATATCCACTATTACGTAAAGAATGTAAGTTACGTCCCAGTTTTTCTGGATTATTAATCATCGAGGATGAGAAATGCCCTTTGTTATAAGCTGTTTCCGAGTCACGTCATATCTAGATATGCATGTTGCATGTAATTATAATTTTCAGCCATTGTAGGTGTTTCCTGTTATCCATTTTTTTAACATTTTAGCTAAAATATGATTGGAAAGTAAGATTTTTAGTCTCAGGGTTAAACTAAATCCTTAAAATTGACCGAATTGGTAATTCTACTTTATAAGATCCTTTTTAAGGAGTTAACATGTGTTGAAATGCAATTTTTTGTCTTTTATCATAAATTTGGTTTAAAAAGCAAGATTTTTATTCTCTGGTTTAAAATTGTTTAAAACGACCGAAACTTTTAAGTTTTTATTTAAAATTTCACTTTGTAATAATATTTCGAAGGAGTTTATATATGTAGTCTATAATTTAATGACTTTTATCATAAATATGATTAGAAAAATAGATTCAAAGTCTTCGGTTTAAACTAAATCATTGAAAATTAACAAAACAATTCAATCTTTTTAAAATTTAACTTTATTATAACCTTCCAAAGGAGTTGATATTTTGGTAAATCAAAATTTAATGTATTTTTAGCATAAATATGATATGAAAAGTAAATTTTAAGTCTTTGATTTAAACTTAATCATTAAAAATGACCAAAACAGTTCATTTTTTTTAATTGTACTTAATGATCTGAAGGAGTTAGCGAAACTAAAACTTAATGTCTTAATGTCCTTTTAGCATACATATAAAATTACATTGCTTTTAAACTTTTTTTAATTTTGAAGCAACTGGAATATTGCATCTATTTATTTATTCAAATAAAATAAGGTACATTCGAGTTAAGTTTCTCTATACATCTAAGTCGTGGCGTACTTGTTCGTTAGAGAATTTCTCATATGGATATACTATCATACTTTCAAATTTTGGCATTTATTTCTGTAGTTTCGAAATGGAATTCTGACCACATGTTTAAATTGCCCATATCTCGCTGTTTTATAATGCTAAGTTTTCTTACAATCGACTTGATGAGTACCCTGTGTTTGTCTATATATATGTTGTAATCGTCCACTAGCTTAAGACACTAGTGCTTTTTTTGTCGAGAAATGGATGACAGTGATTGTAAGAGCACTTTGCCAGTTTATGTTTGTTGACAACCCCGCATCCATGACCAGGAAATAGTTGGATGTAGCGTTGTTCGACAATTAGCAAAGAATTCCACTGAAACCGGTGCTAGGGGCCGTCTTGAACTTACTATGAGGTATGAGCAAAGCTCATTGTTGAAGGCCTCATGGTGACTTCAAGATGAAGAACAACAATAAAAGCGCTGTTCCTTTGCTTGTTTTTACCATGTATTGTAGAGACTTTGTCTCATGTACATTTACTCCATATCCTTTCATTCACCATTTATTCTAATTATTTGTACATTTTGAAGAATGATCAATAAAATCAGTATCTTAACTTGTATTTTAATCACCGCACAGCACAGAGGTCAGCAGCACGTTCCTCTCGTGCGGATGAACGTCTCGAATCGTAGTTCTCATTCATTTCACTCGAGTATGCATCTAACACTATAAAGTTGAACATTTTTTCAGCTGTGTTAGCAAAAAAAAAACATTTAAGAAAATCAAAATGTAATGTATGAAAAATGAAATATATATTAAATATCTTTAGTTGAAAATTTTTATCAAAATCATTATCCTTGTCGCGTTTTAAGAAATACAGTGTAAGGATCAGTGTCACTGAGGCGATTTATGGATATTTAAAAATTTAGGTCAACTGAACTCTTTATATAGTATACGTTTGACATTGTTAATACTGATCAATGTTACCGTGGCGATTTATGGATATTAGAGTTGAATTATAGATATTAAAAATAATCTTGGTCAACTGAACTCAAAAGAAGCATAATAATTATTAATATCTATAAATGATTTATTGATATCTATAATTATTTATTAATATCTATAATTCATTTATAGATATCAATAAAAGAAGGAATAAATTCCACAATGGCTTTCCATATAAATTGGTAAAACGGACTTTTACCGAAGAGATAACGGATAAACCGTTCGAGTTCCGGACTTACAGCGTAAATCAACCGGATGAGCACCGAGTAAAATGAATTTATAAAAATGTATATTGAGAAATGGCCAAAATTATCATGTAATAAACAAAATAAGAATTGTATAAGTAGGCAACAATTAAAAGATAATAACCACAAAATATAACATTAAAAATAGTGTAAAAAGAAAGCAGCTTAAATCACAAGAAAGGAAAAGAAAGAAAGGCCCATATTTTCGACCTTATGGCTTCATCTTTGAGGCAACCGGACGGAAAACCAAAATGATGGACAAAAGAAACTTGAACCACAGTAGTAGGAGATGCACGAGATGAGTCGTATTTGACGTGGATTAGGTGGATTACGGAAGTGACGTCACCGGAAGTGACGTCATCGGAAGTTACGTCGTCCGGAAATGACGTCACCGCAAGTGACGTTACCCGAAGTGACGTCACCGTAAGTGACGTTACCAGAAGTGACGTCACCGGAAGAATACGTCATCGGAAGTGACGACACTCCAAGCGGACCAATGAGAACGTTTCCCGCCAGATTGAATTTCAAATATTCAAAACGGACCAATGGGAACGTTGCCGCCCTATTTCAAGTCCAAACATGTTTGAAACGGACCAATGGGAACGTTGCCGCCCTATTTCAAGTCCAAACATGTTTGAAACGGACCAATGGAAACCTTTCCCTCCGGTTCTAAATAGTCACGAGGTTGAGCGGACCAATGAGACCCGTCGTTACAAAACAGACACAGGTAAATTTGAAATTGGAAAGCGTCATTTCAACAGCGGTTTTCAAAGCGATCAGACGTGTTTTAGCTGAATTGTGGACTTTGTTTATATCTTGGATTTTACTTTTTCTGTATTTGAAGGTAAGCAGAAATGCTTCGCATTGTGAATGATTTTATCGAACGGTCATATATTTGTATTGAGGCGATTAATGAGATTACTGAAACACTAGACTCTCCTATGTACAAAGAGATTAAAACATGTCGTAACCATGAAAAAGAAATATCTGAACTTATAGCCTGCACATTAAAAATATTAAGAGACCTCGATGCTAATATAGAGAAAATAGGGTCTACAATTAGGGCCGTAATGCTTTTGCTCACCCATAGAGAGGTCCGTACTGAAATGGTACTGAAACTTTGTACATGTTGGGTCGATTACGTGCAGGGTAAAGTGATGCTAACTTTGGATAAATTAACAAAAATGTTTGATGAAACCAAAAACTCTGAAATCTTCCCAGATTGTGAAAAACAAGTTCGCTTACAGTTGTTTAACAAGAAAATAACAGAAGTTCATAAATTGTTCGAAAACTTCAATAAGGTTTTCCTACTTTCTGTAATGCAAATCGTGTGTGCTGATAGTTGTTATTACGAAGGGGTTCATCCCGTAGATGTAATGGAGGAATAAAGACATACTCATTGACCCGAAAAGAATAGTGGTTTAAATGTGACTTATATGTTTTCAGATGCAACAAGAACACACGTTGTCTAAAAACTACGTCCTGTTGGTGAACGAGATTCCCGTAGATATTCTCGAAGACTTGATGTACATTTTGTCCGTCAGACAGAGAGTATTCGTTGCCCAACAACCAACCAGAAAAAGTCGAACATGAGCCCTATTAGAACTTTTGCCCGAGAAGAGTCAGAGAGGGATTCAGGCTTTGTGTCAAGCATTACTGTCCCGCGGTAGGAACGACCTGGTCTCCGTTATAACAGACCCCGACGTATCTTATCGTAGAAACAGAAGGTGTCAATTTAAAGAAAGGAACAATGAACGTATATTTCCCCATGATGAGATGGAAACGTCTTGGATACATAATGGACGATTTAGAACAGGTCGTACAGTACATGTGTCACAACCGATACGCCTCGCTTCACAGGCATTTAGGAGGTAACCTGTACGTGAGTGCCGAGAGCCCCGAAAGAGTGATACATTTCCGTAATTATTGGTTATCTCCTCTGTACGATAAAATACACCCAACACCCCAAAGGGTAGAGCTGAACTTTGATCAATATGAAAAACTCAAGGACGTGGATTCTATTTTATCCACGCTGATTCCAAACAGTCGAATGTCGAAGGTGCAATGTATTGTAGTGAATGTAATCCGAACGGACTATTTTGATTTCTATGTGTGTTTTTTCATTGACAGATATGGCTGAAGAATCTGTGTTTAAGAGAACCCATCAATTGTACATGTTGGAATTTGCAAGGCACGTGAAAAGTAAAGTCGAGGAACTGACCGCCAAATATTGTCATGGATGTGAAATAGATCACCCAAGTCAAACGCATCACAGCTGTTTAATGGATGTTTAATGAAATGTTAATGGAATCAGCCATGGAACATTTTCATTTGTATGGTGTAGAAGCGTTTGAAGAAGCCGTAGAAAAAGATGCAATTCTCGTTTGGATGAACAGTGTGTGTAGTGCCCAAATAAGTAACGATGTGAAATATGGATTTTTAAATCTGTTGTTAAACAAAGAGATTGTTCCCGAGAAGACTAAAATTTTCTCTGTGATAGAAACCATGATAAAAGCTGAAAATTGAATGTGTGAATAAAATTGTTATATCTCTCATGTATTTTTTAAATAACAAGTAACGCAAATGACATTTTTCAATCTTTATTGATGAAATGATCCACAAAAATCTGTACTGTGTCCGTTGCTTCTCTGGGGTCCTTCAGCGAGTCCGTGATGTTCGTCATGGAATATCCTCTACATCGATGAATCAGATAATAAATGCAATGTTGTCCGCACACCGTGCTCCCTTCTTCTTGTACTCTGACTGTGTTGTAGGTCCAGGTGCGACAATGTTTATTCAGGAAAGTCAAATATGCGGCTTGATGGGGCGGTAGTCCCGACGGGTCGTAGTATTCTCCCCTGGAATTGGCGTCAATGTACATGGCAACCCAATGTTCTCCGCTCTGCGTGTCCGGGTCCGTGTTTCCCACCATTGCCGAAGGCACGTTCAATCTTCTGGGTAATCTGTTTCTGGCGTACACCCCTCATTTTTCAGAACGTCTTCTATTTCTTGAGTGTTCATTTAGGCGCTGTAGTCAAACAAGACTTGTCTGTTCCTGTCAATTTCTATGACGTTGTCAAATTCGGCATACAAAACGACGTTGACGGTGGCTGGGAGTGCTTCTGCAAAATGAATCTCCAGGCGTAAATTTCCTTGTTTTATGAGCTGGAACGTTCCCACTTCTGACATGTCGGGGGTGAGATCGAATCCAAACAATGTATTTAAAACATTTTTGAAATGGTGGATTTCATTTTTGAAATGGTCGAATCCAAACAATGCATTTAAAACATTTTTGAAATGGTGGATTTCCTTTGATTGGGTTCTAGTGCTGCTGATGGGGGGTTGATTTCCGAAATGGCCATGCGGCTCATTTAAATTATTGCAGTTAACGTTAACATATGTGTTATAGTCTCATGTTCATTTACTCCATATCCTTTTGCAAAATATCCTTTTCCAAAATCTTCTCTTGAAATTGTATTTCCTTCGTCCTGGAACATCTTCCCCGTGCTGGTATAGAGCCCCATGTAACTCCTGATGTATCCATCACTGGTAAAGTCTGGTTGTAGGCGTTTGCTGGGAATCTGTTTTCCATCCACATTTAAGGCCAGGAAATGGATCTTGTAATGTTTGAAATTGAACGGGTTTTGAGTGATGGTTCCGTTCAAAGCGGTACTATCCACACATCCAATGACCAATCTCTTGGGCATCTGTTCTAGAAACATGTTATCTTCTACGTAATTGGTGTTTCCTCTTGGTACGGTGTCTACTTTGACCTCCACTCTGCGAATGGGGTATTTGCTGCTGGTTTTTTCCAAGGCTTTAACGTGTCCCATTCTGACGGCGGGACTGAGTTGTACTTTTCTGACAAAGAGGCTAATGTCCTTGATCTTGATCTTAAAGGCGTCTGTGGCTCCCATCAGGGCAAATACGTCTCTGCTTCTTCTCAGTTTTATTTTCATTACCACTTGATTCAACAGGAATTTTTCTTGACAAAACAGATCCAGGTGTAGTTTTCCCATCATCTGCACGGTCTTGCTCTCTGCGATCAATGATTTTCTTTCTTTGAATCCCTTGTTTTCTTCGTCTTTTCTGCTCTCCAAATGTCCGGGGGTGTCTTTGTACCACATGACTCCTGTCAACTGCGACTCTTTTGCGGCCGGTCCGTAGCTAAGCAATGTTTCCAGGTAAGCTCTGTACGGGTACATGCTAGTTGGAGGGGATACCAGCTTTTCGTTGAGACTGACACTCACGTCGCTAAACAAGGAGTGCATCCACAAGTTGACGGGTCCCACGTCGGAATCTCCGTCCAGGTTAGATCCATCTGCTTTGACGATCTGTGCTTCCACGAACAAGTGGGTATTGGACAAATCTATGTTATCTTCTCCGGCCCCGCTCACCACGAATTCGTATGGGCCTTGATCTGTCAGGGTCGAAGTCAACCCCTTTTGTTCCTAATATCCGTGTTCCACGCTGGTCTGGGTGGGTGGAACTCCGAACAAGTCCAGTTCCGATTTGGTACATTCGCTTGACTGCGGGTGGACGAGAGCCATCATCCAAAGATGTCTCTCGATGTGTTCCGTTGCCCGGTCTGACGACGTCTGGTTCTTTTCTTGCGTGCGGCTCCTTTTATAGTCCTTTCTCCGGGAGGTCCAGAGCGGGCCAGAGCTCTCTGTAACATCTGTTGTCCAGTGTTTTTCAATCTGGTTTTGGCGACCCGTTTCAGATTCTTTCCTTGAGCCACGTCTCCCGCAATGCTGAGTCCCGTTTTCAGGGCCTCGCGGCCCAAGGTTTTGGCTCCACTCTTCAGTAAGGGCATGGCCGCCTTAAACAGACCTCCGAATATGCTTCCCAGACCGTGACCTCTTTGAAATCTACCCCCGGCGTACACGGGGTATCCGTGACCCGCTTGGCGGAGGTAATAATCGTGGAAATATCTTCCGTCGCTTCTGTAGGGTGGTCTCATTCTAAATACGTCTTCTTCTTTCTGCAATGAAGTGTCACCACAACTCGCCCTCGTTCAAATGGCACTTTCTTTCCCATGTCGTCCCTTATATCTATCTGTATGTTCTGGAACCGCCGCTGTGTTAGAGTGCAGTACTGTATGGGGTCAAAAGTGCTCGCTCTCATCTCACCGTCTCTGCCCGACACCGGTACTATTCTCAATAAGGGAACCATGGCGTCCCCCACCATCCTCGGTTCTATTAGAGGGCAATACAGATACAGAGAATGGAGTCCTTGGTGAACGTCCGATACGTAGGGCGCTTCGTGCGTTCCCGGTCCCAATATAAGATTATCGAATCAGAGGAGCAGCTTTAACAAGGGACTGATGAACACTTCCGACATGTCTCTGACCCGTATTTTGACTTTGTGGTTCACTTCGCTTATATCCATGGAAAACACTTTTCTCATCTTATCGTTTTGGTGTCTCATGTTTTCGATCTCCTTGACGATTCTTCTCGGGTTTGCGTAGAAACCTTCTGGTAATACAAACATATGTTTCTCTTTGTGTTTGTTCGTAAACTGTATCCATCCTTCGTCTTTACGCATGTTGTACCAACTGTGTGGGTACTGTATTTCGGCGAGTCCTATCTCCCACGTCCCGTCCAGATCCAACATCTGTGGCAATCGGTTGGTGAAACTCGCCAGAGTGTTGTCCGGGTAATAGTCCATGGAACTGTTACTGGGTAAGGTCAGATAAAACATGCTTCTGTTTGATGGTCGGGTTCGGTAGCAAGTAACTCAAACAAATGCTCAATAAGGCCGTCCACAAATTGCTGTTGGCGTCTCCGACCGTCAAGTTGTATATGCTGACTACGATGACTGTGTATAGAATCAACACCTGACAAAGAAACACGATCTCCGATCTGGGTATCTTCTTTCCAAAGGCGATCCAAGACGATCTGCTGTCCGTGTCGTTCGGTGCCATCAGTAAGACTGACGTCATTTGGGTAGTGTCGCTCTCTTTTGTAAGTCCGACTTGAAGATCCAACTGTTGAAGGTGTCCGGATATCCCAACCATTTCACCAGGTACTGTACGCGCCGCCCCTTCTTTCTCTTCTTCAGAACGGTTTCTATTTTGTAGACGTCGTCCGTCTTGATGACTTTCTGTAATTCTTCTGAATAAAACGTTCCCTCCAATTCTTCCCCGTGGTCGTCCTTGACCACGTAAACGGGTGGTCTGGTTTCGATACAGCGAACCACCGTAAACAGCTCTTCCGTCCAGTTGGTTAGGTACCCCTTTTTAAACGTTCTCTTGGCTTTACTCAATCTAACTCTATCTCCAGGCTGGAATCGACATTTCTTCGTAGGGCCGCTCCTGCCGTACAGTCTCTTGGCTACCGTAGTTTGGTTTTACCACGTGACTTCTGCCGTTGGTAATCCGATGGTTCTGTGTGGGGTTGTGTTGTAGGAATCCACCAAATCCTGCAAGACGGGTAAGTAGGTTAGAGTTTCTCGATGGGTGAAATATTTCCACATCTTGGTCTTTAGCGTGCGATTGAACCGCTCTACTATGCTGGCTTTCGTCTCCTCGTTGTTGGTGGTGAAAAAATGGACGTCGTTCTCCCATGGAAACTTCTGGAAAACTCGGTTAGTGAATTCGGTTCCCTTGTCTGTTTGTAAACGGACGGGTCTACGCCCCGACTTGAAGATGGTAGTAAAAGCGGCCACCAAGCTCTTTCCGGTCTTGTCTTTCAACGGAATCACCCAGGCGTATCTGGATAAGGCGTCCAAGCAGGTTAATAGATATTTATATCCCTTGTTGTAAGAGGCTATTCTACCCACATCCACTAGATCCGCCTGCCATTGGTGGTCCTTCCCGTACACCACAACTTTACGTCTGGGGAATTTTCTTCTGATCGGTTTGTGTAAGGTATAAGGGTCTTGGGTCTGCAACCATTCTCTTACTTCTTTGCGGGTGTATCCTTTGGGTTTGAATTTGTTCAACCCTCCGTAGCTTCCGGGAGCTGATAGGTTGTAATACTGCAACTCCATGATGCGTACTGACGGTCTTTGGAATCGGCTCGGATTTTTAATAGTGTGACCAAGGTTTTCCCCTCGGTGTCGAAAACTCTGGTGACCTTGGTTGCGCTGTTCTCCAGGGAACTCTCTGCGTTCTCTGCCAACGGTTCGATGCCGGTGTTTTGGATTGCCGTATGTAATTCCACCTGTCTTGGTGTCCTATGAGATCTTGTGGTACGTTTGCATCTCTCAGGGCGTCCCCGAATGTTTCCCATCCTTCCGGGTTAAATTTTTTCCTCTTTCTCAATACGTCGTTGACCAGATCCACCACGTGACTTCCCCTAACGGTGCTTCCTTTGTATTGTAATTCCCCCTTCTCGTTCCAAGCGATGTCTGGACATGCTTTCATTTTTTTCAACAACAGTGCTGCTTTTGCTCTTAGAGTCTGGGGCACGCTGTCCATTATTTCCTGGTCCATTGGGTCTTCGTTCGCAGGAGTCTGTTGATTTGTTTGTGGTAAAGTTAACTGCACTGTGGGGGTAGGTCTGTAATCGTCTAATACGTTTCTGTATCTAAACAAGGCCTGATCGTGGAGGTTCAGACGTTCGTCTACCGGGACGTCTACTCTATCCAGTACTTCCTTCATCTCTCTGTCCAACGTATCCATGACCTGTACCCTCTGCTCCACGGGTGGTTTGGGTCTTTGTTGCAAGTGGTTGGTGTGGATTAAATGTACGGTCCTCATTGGAATAATTTGGATATCAACGGTGCAACCACGGAAGCGAGCGGTGACAGTAAAGACCCGAGAAAACCTCCTTTCTGTAAAACGGCTCTCTTCTTTTGTAGACTGACTGACTTTTTAGCCAGGGTCCTCAAACCGGTCTTGTGTTTCCTGAGCTTGGTCTTCTGCGCTTGGGTCAAATGCATGTTCCCCTTCAAAATGCTGTGGGCACACTCGCACAGACAGTCCACCAAACTGCGGTCGGCTTTGGCGATGATTTGTTTACTGATGCAGGGTTTTGCTTTCTGTAGATACAACAAATCGTTGGCGTGTTTTCGCAAACGCGGAGATACCATGTTACCACATCGGCGTCTCGATCACGACTGACGTCGAGACGTCTTCGCGTCCTTATTTATTCGTCCAAATACACGGTTTGTGTTTCGCCCGGGAAGATGCGACTTCTCAATCTGAGTCTGTCCGGGGGTCATTTGTTTCATGTCTACGAGCAAGTAACCGTGAGGATCGGATGTGGCTGCGGCAAATGCCTATAACATGTACGAAGAATTTCTGGGAAACATCTGTTGAGCCATGCTGTAAATCTGCGACACGTCTCTTGGATTTTTAAACAGCACCATGTAGTGAGCATTCAAACTGATGGTTCTATGGTGTTTTCCTTTGTGAAACAGATTCTTCACGATGTATATCACGCTGATGTTTCCATGGTGACCCTTCTTGGTGAAAAGGGAGGCTACTCTGTCGTCCTTCTCTGCCATCAAGTCGTCGATGATGATGAGACTTCTCTGCTCTGGGTCCAACGTATCCAAGTTTGGTAGTCCCGCTCGAAATTCCACACCTCGAACGGTCTCGTACAATGGCTGGTACTCTCCGTAACACCACAAGATGCGATCTGGTACCGGTGACATCATGTATGCAATGTTTTCAACGAATCTTTTAACGAAGACCGACTTTCCACTCCCGGTGGGCCCAGAAATGAGACTGGTAAAAGGATGTATCCATGGCATGAAGTGGTTTGGGTCCGGTCCGTCTGCACATACAAAGTAATCGGGGTCTTTGGTGGGCACGATCCAGAAATGTTTGTCGTCCTGCTTTGGTATAGTGTGTTGCAGTTCTTGATTTCGATTGATTGAATCATTTGGTTTTGACTGCGTAGTGTTTTGATCCTTGCGTTCAGTTCGGAAGTGTCTTTGCATTGCGTTTTTTCTACTAAAGTTCATTAAACACTCTTGGCATTTAGTGGTATCCATGTGTTCTCTTCAACTGTTGTAGACCAACTAATCACAATGTCAGAAATCGGCAAATATATTACTTTATTTCTGGTGGTGATGTCTTGTTTATGGTGGTGGTGGTTGTGGTGCTAGTGGTGATGTCTTGTTTATGGTGGTGGTGGTGGTGGTAGTGGTGATGTCTTGTTTATGATGGTGGTGGTGGTGGTGGTGGTAGTGGTGATGTCTTGTTTATGGTGGTGGTGGTGGTGGTGATGTCTTGTTTATGGTGGTGGTGGTAATGTCTTGTTTATGGTGGTGGTGGTGATGTCTTGATTATAGTGGTGGTGGCAGTGATCCTTTTGTAAATCCATCAATCTATATCAATTAAAAAAATTTAAAAAAAACGCGGTCATTTTCAGTTTACTTTTATTTTACTTCAAAGTTTGATACACGGGAATTAATTGTCTCAATTCTGGTTCTCTTTGCTCCAGTACTGGTATCATTTTCTTCAGTTCTCTCCATTCTCCACTGTGCAGGGCTACGCCAGTCTTGGTGGGGCGGTAAGTCCAGTCACCTCTGGGAATCCAATGTCTTCTGATGTTGACGCATGCGTACGGTGCCTTCAAGGTGACGTAAACGTCGTCCCCAATGTGATATCTCCAATCCACCGGCTCGCAGTTATTGATTCTGCCCATCAAATCGTCTATGACTTCACGCATGTTGCACAAGGCTTTCCATTGCTCCAAACGTAGGCTCACACCTCGCTTCGTGGGTATGTTACCCTCTATCCAGTGTCTTAAGTCTATTCTTTTTGACCCTTGCCATTCTTTAAACTCTAAATAAAACAGATTTCCCAAATGTACCATGAGCGGTTGTATGGCCTCTGGTACGAGGTCCGCCTGGGTCTGTTCACTTTGTGCAATTTGACTGATCTCTGCTGCTAAACGTATGATTTCTTCTGCCTTTACACTTTCGAGCTTCTCTGGACAATCCATCTCACTTGCCATGTCGTTTTCTCGTAGCAATTTGTCGTGGTATGTTTAAAGTTGAACGTGCACTCGTTTTTTATAGTTACTGAATTATGTATCCATGGCTCTGATTGGTTCGTTTATTTTGTAAGGAGGCTTCGGATTGGCTCTTTTTCTCGTGTTTTGATTGGTTGGTTTGTGTCCAACCGAGCCCTCCGATTGGTTAGTTTTCCTGTGATCTGATTGGTTCTCGGTATCCAACCCCTTGATACCCAGTTCCCGCCAGTGCTCGGTGATATATCTGCCATAGGTCCCCGGCCCTATGCGGGTATAGGTGACACAGACGTTTGGTGTAGAGGTAGAGTACAACAATGCGGCCTGCATTAACAATTCCATCATCGAACAGGGTCTCGGCAATCCTTTCAAAGATCCTAACAACTTGCTGATCCATTTCCAAATGAAACCAAACCTTCCAAACTCTCACCTTTATTATGTCACCCCTCGACACCTACATCAAAACCTTTGGGTGGTTATCTCATATCGCCATCTACACCTTTTGTCTCATATAGTCTCATTGACATCTACCCCTTATCGCTCTTGACACGTACGCCATAACCTTTCGGCTCCCCACCGACATTTACACCTTTTCTCTCATTGACATTTACACCTTTTGTCTCATTGACATTTACACCTTTTGTCTCATATAAAGTCTCATTGACATTGACTCCATATCCCCAACGACCTACCTTTTGGTCCTCTGTATGTCTTCTTTTTGTCTCATTGACATTTACCAAGTTAGTTGCTTACTCCAAATAATTAGCTCATGTTCATTTAGACCCATTAACATGTTCTTCTTCGGTATGATTCTTGCGTGTTTTTTTAATTGTTATTTCATGTATTTTTACTCCATATCAATTAATCTATAATACCTCAGTTCAGTATCATATACATTTTAACCAAATGAGACACATAATATCTAGTTTGATAATCATATTTTCAAAAAAAAAGTAAAAAAAAATATTTACAATAAATACACGATTAAAAATACAGTTATTTATGGTTTCAAATTAAAGTCACTTGAAAATTAAACACCATATTTAGGTATGAAAAAGTCATTAGAAATTTTAAACACCATATTAAAGTTTTGGCATATATAAATTAAAGTCTCTGGTATGAAAAAAGTCACTTGAAAATTAAACACTTATTAAAGTTTTTTTTGTATAAAAACGGTTTATATAAATTAAAGTCACTTGAAAATTAAACACCATATTAATGTCTTTAGATATGAAAAAAAACGGTATATACACATTTAAAGTCTCTATCACAGTCTATAATAAATATATATCACAGTTAGATGTCCAACGGCATTGTGGATACGCCGTCCTCTTAAACCTTTCTCTTTGGGAAAAATATGAAAAGGCATCCCGGACCTGTTCGTATGTCGGAAACCCCGGTTGACACCACTGCCGTTGACTTGTTGCCTCAGAACGTCGAGATATTTCTCCTTGGTGACGTCGTTGGTTTTTCTGTTGATCCCTTTGCAGCTGAATTTATCTTCAGAGCCAAAACAATAATAGGTCTTGCTGCAAAGGGCGACGATTCCATCTCCAAGGTATTCGGTTTTGAAGGGACCGGGAGTACGCTTATCGTACGCTGCATGTTCTGGTGTGTCATCTCTAGGAAACCATAAGTGTTTCTCATTTTCATACCGTTGACGTAGTTCTTTCTAGCGACTCAGCGGAAAGATCCATGTAAGCACTGTCTGTCTATGGAGCAGTACTGGAAGAGTCTTCGGTCCACAAAGACGTCCATAAAATCATAATAAAATTCCAGCATCCGCAGCTTTGCATACTGATAAACAAAACATCCAATATGCAGAGGTAGATTCAAGTTGATGGTAGATTTTGCCAGTTCCACCTCAAAACAGTTGTCATCTAGTTGATTACATTGACGGAAATACGGGCTGTTAATACAATTGGAGATAGTGCGGGCTGTACCATAACAGATGTGTTTATGTTTCTCTTGGTTTGTTACTGTTGTACCATACGAAGAGTTGCCTTCTAATTTTTTGGTTTCGGCTAATATTTTCAAGTCCGGATCGGCATCCCCGGCTCTACGGGCATCACTGACATCGTCTCCAAAAGATTTAAACATGTAGACGGTGAGTATTCCACCACTTACCTTCAGATCGTGCTGCAAATGCCATTTCAATAACGGTGCAATGATCAATATTTTGGTCCCAAACATACTTCCTATTAAGCTTCTGCGGGGCTGTTTCATGACTCCATTTTTATCGGCGAAATCTTTCATAAAAGGACCAATATCTTCTTTGGATATTTCTGTATTCTTAAATATCGGTGGCATTTCGCTGAATTTATTCTCCATGTCATCTGGGGCGTGAATATCCACTTCGACGAAACCAAATATCTTGTCGTTCTTGACGGCTTCGATTATTTGATCATGTGTCACAAGGGCGTTTCATGGACTTGACAAACTCTTGGATTTGTTTGTCTTCCTTCTTCAGTTTATCCCATTCACATTCCCAGATTTCTTTCAGTTGGAAATTTTGGTTCTTTATGTAGCGACTGGTTTTCACTGTTTTGGCATATAGTTCCTGGAAGGTGTGTTTATTGACGGGGTTAACGGTGAAGAATTTAGTCAAATGACAATCGTGGCCATGGAAGATGCAACCTTGAAACTGGTACACTGTGTTTGTTTCTTCACAATAACCATCGACTGGTTTTCTCTGCATGCCAATTTTCTTCTCCATACTGTTTCCGTGGTGTTGAATGTGGAACCCTATTTGTTTAGACTCCCATTCCAACCATTCGATTGCTTTTCTTTCCCAACGGCGATTGGCCTTTCTTTGGAACTTGTTCTCACTTTGACGGCGAACGAAATGACCAGTTGGCATGGGTTGCCTTATGCACCATAAATATAAAGCGATGGCATCCACACCATACAATTTCTTACATATTTTGGGGTCGTCGTACTCTTTTGCACGAATATAGGTGACATCTCTCTCGTGATAGCGATGGAAAATGATGGAAGGACCTCCAACGATGTTGTCTTTATACAATCTATACAAATCTTGATGTTTTTCATCGATGATGGTAAAATAGTCAGGAAGGCCATCAAACATGTGTCTCAGAGTCAAACCTGGAACGCTGATCCCATCTTTAAACATGTCGATGTTTTGATGTTTATAGTAATCGAACATTTTATCAACGGCTTCCAACATGGGTGCAACGTCTTTGTTGTTGTACCAGACTAAGAACTCTTTCATGGTACGCATGTTATTGGCTGTCCAAACTTGTTGACAATAGTTGTATTCTTCTTCTGTGATGTTGGCCTTTCTTAGATTGGAATAGAAAGCTTCGTGTGGAGGGAGTCGTGTTTCATCCAGTTTATCAAACGAGGTTGGGAAGAAGCCTTTTTCTTCGGAGCAGCCATAGGCTTTCAAAAATTGACTGTAGCTGAAACCAGGGGCCAAATAGTTGGTGATATCCAGGAACTTCAACTGCTCTGTCTTGACACACATGAAATTGTTGTTACGCTTCACCGTAAACTTGATCATGCATTCATTGGCCAAATAGGAGAAAAAAGGGACTTTCATGACGTTGATGTCGTACTTGCCAGTGTTGAATTCAATGACTGGAAGTTCTTGGAGACATTTTTCCAAACGGACGCCCAATTTATTCAGGTAGTGCTTCTTCTTTTTGTAGTCGTACTTCTCGTCTTCGGGGTCGAGGTCTTTGTCAATTTTTTCCTCTTTGTATTCGTAGATGGACTTGAATTCTGAAGTCAGGATACAGTTAGCTTTATAACTAATTCTGTGAAGATATTCTATACAGTCGGATACCAGTTTGTATGGATCCCCTTCGCTGACAAAACATACGGGGTCTTTAAAATCGGGGACGTTGGAGCACACAGATATACTGACTGGGACGTGCTCGTTGATCCAGTTGAGTTTGTTGCTGGACGTTCTGTTAGTCGGGATGAACATGGACTCGATATCATATGTAGCTCTGTATTGATAAAACTCCATGGGAACAGGAACGTTCTCGTTCTTCAACAGCATGATTACATTCTGTGTAGATTTGTAGATCCCACCGGAATATTTCAATTTGGTATTTGCTGTACAGGTTTTCTCGTGACGATGTAGCATACCAACGTGCTTCCATAACTTGTCACATTTGTTGCAGGCATAGCTCTCTGTATAATGGTCGAGACTTTTTATATAACTGAAATGGTCCTTGTACAAATTCAGGTACATGGTGTCAGGCTGCAGTTCAATGCAACGATGAACGAGGCGGACAACGACCTCATCTTCCTCCGTCTCTTCCAAGCCATAGACAAATATATTGATATTATACAAAAGCTCCAGCTTGGGAAGGTCGAGTAAATTCACACCTTCAAAATCACTGGACGACATGCCAACGTGTTGAAGATACTGGTGAAAATACATCTTAGCAGGAGTCTCGACGTCTTTGATTGATGCACCACGATGAACGGCTAGACATCTAAAAAAACACAGGTCGTCGTCGTAGGGTCCATTGGATCCAGCCACCAATCCAACGACGGCTTTGTTGTTGGCTATGAAATTAGGTAACTTGACCCTGGCTCCTATTACGTGTCCAACAATTTTGTTGACGTAAAAGGTGATATTGGTTACAAGGTGAACTACCCATTTGGTGTTATCACGTTGTTGCTGAGCGAATTCCAAGATGTCACTCCTGTCCAATTCTTCCAAAAATCGTTCTAGATCTTGACGATTTCTTATGAGGGGTGGAAAATCCAGAAGACGACCGTTGTTGGCACTGGGGTGATGATACCGTAACTCACCGGTTTCAACGTTGCGTAAAATGAATCCTTGTGACAGATTCAATCTGAATGCTGTGGTCTGGAGTGAAAAAACCTCTTCGGCCATCTCTCGCAGACGTTCTGGTGTGAACTCTGTCAACTGGAAATTAAACCGGTCCTGGATGGGGTTACCAACAACACTTCTGGTCTGTATTTCTCGCCAATGATTAATAAATACTTCACGGGTCTCTGGATTTTCGGGCACATCACGGGGTTCCACTTGAAGAGGTGATGGAGGAGCAGCACCAGCAGCAGCAGGACAGATAGACGTGGCCTTTTTGATGGAGGCACTGCTTCGGGACTGGCAGGTCTCTTAGTACCAGGTTTTTTCAAGGGACGATCATGGATAGGGCGATGACGACGAAGATTGCTGGGGTCATTAAAATATTGACCACAGACGTCACACTGCAATCTGTATTGGTGACTCTCTTCATGGCACTTCCGCACATCAGGCTTGTTAAAGGAGGCCTGGCAGATAGAACATCTGTACGTTTGGCCACCATTGTGTGTCTTCAGGTGGCGGTTTAAATTATGTTTGTTTGTGAAACTTTTTCCACAGATGTCACAGATAAAGGCCATCTGAAACGAGAGAAAGAGACCCTGTGTGGAAAACAGTATAAAAAATTTTCATTTTACAATTAATAAATGATTTTGTATAATCACAAGTTTTGTTCACAGGCGTACAGACAAAGATTTTTTTTAGTATGAACGCATTGGCCCTTTGTCGGATGAATTATAAACAGATCTATGCTTGCTCTTCTTGGATACGGTCGCACTGACCTTTTTGGTCTTTTTTTTTGTGTAAACAAAGGCTTTGCCACCTTTGGGGCCTCTTATTTGAACGGTGTATTCAAATTTGTGAAGTGACGTTTTAGACCTATCCTTTTGATTTGAATAAACGCTAGTGTTGTAGTTCTCTAGTTTATTTTGTATGTTAACACATTGGTATATATTTTTGGGACGTACTGACAAGCCCAAGCTGGGCTATGTGTGAATGGCCATTTTGTAATGCTTCCATTTTAATAAAAGGGGCCTCTTGTTAATTTTGTGTGTGTGTATAAGATAAAAACTTACTTTTAATTGATAATCTTTCTTTTATCCAAAACAAACTGTGTATTCTGCAAAATAAAAAAAAAATATTAAGTATAAAACATGTTGGTAAACAGACGTACGGGCATGCCCTTTCGGGCTGTATGTTGGCATCATTTATTAAATAAATTACATATCAAAATTCATTACAAATATTCGTTAACAACTTTATCATTCATGATTATTCATTAAAAAGATTAAAGATACTTACCAATGATTTTAATAAGATTTCTCTGATATCTGTTTTTAATTATCTTCTTTTCTTCAAGCTGTAAGAAAAACATTCGGTACATTAAGATAGCAGGTGGTTTTAATTAAGCGTGAAATGCTAAAAAATATCTTACGTTTACACATCAATAACAATTTAAATTTTGTTTGTGGGTCATTCTGCAATAATGACCTGAGCAATGTTTAAAAATATACATTGTGAAATTTGTTTTTTTGTACATAAATTTAGAAATACGTTGTGTAGTTTATAAATAGGTGTTTTTTGTTTTCTTGGGGTTCCAACGATGACGTGGAATAATCTATGAAACGGTCACAAAGGGGTGTTATTCACTGAAATTAATCTGTAAAATATTTCAGAGTGGATTAGATTTCGAACATGGTAATTTCATGTTTATACAGGTTGGGAACTTAATTTGCTAACTATACGTTGTGTGTTTTCAACTTTATAAATAGTTGTTTCTTTGTTTTTCGTGGGATTCCCAAGATGACGTGTACATAATCAGTATATATAGTTATCACGGAAATAAATTTGTAAATTTTTTTTTTTTTTTTTTTTTTTTTTTTTTTGTGTGTGTGTGTGAAATCGGTTTGTTTTTATCATGGATTCGCAAATGGTCATTTTGGGAGCAGGTTAGCGTATTCTACACGTCACATCATACCCTTTCCGGTGCCTCAACTTGGGAAACAAAGGATCGGGTTTATAAAGAAATTGTGAATAGTATGAAAGTAAGAAAAATATCTTACCTTCAAATGAATAAAGTCCAACTACAATCCAAAATACACAAAATCACTCCTGCAGTTGTAAACGTTGAAAAATCTGAAACAAACAAAGAAAAGTATTTGTTAATTTAATTCCAATGACTTTTTAAAAAACATGAAAGGAACGAAATTGAACAACTGTATAAATATATTAAAATGAAAATTGTACTTACAAGAATTCTAGAAGGAATACAAGCTAGGATTTTCAAGAATGAAAAAAAGCGTCTGAATCGTTGAGAAAGCAATATTCGAATGTAGACGCCTGGATCACGTGATCACAGTTAAAATAACGGAGGCTCGTAAGGGACAGATAAAAAGTGTACATTATTTATATAAACGTTGTTTCGAGTGTAAAAGCTTCTATCATTCTCGAGAAACTATATGCTAAGTATACAGATTTTATTTAAGAATTAGCGTACGGAGAATATAAGATTAATTAAATTTATGTACGACAAAATGAGGAAACGGATTTCCATCGTTTTTTAACAGTGTTTCATCTCACAGGGAATACAACTAGTTACAAAAGAAAATGTATGACCGTTGGATAAAATCATTCACAATGCGAAGCATTTCTGCTTACCTTTAAATACAGAAAAAGTAAAATCCAAGATATAAACAAAGTACACAATTCAGCTAAAACAAGTCTGATCGCTTTGAAAACCGCTGTTGAAATGACGCTTTCCAATTTTAAATTTACCTGTGTCTGTTTTGTAACGACGGGTCTCATTGGTCCGCTCAACCTCGTGACTATTTAGAACCGGAGGGAAAGGTTTCTATTGGTCTGTTTCAAACATGTTTGGACTTGAAATAGGGTGGCTACGTTCCCATTGGTCCGTTTCAAACATGTTTGGACTTGAAATAGGGCGGCAACGTTCCCATTGGTCCGTTTTGAATATTTGAAATTCAAATCTGGCGGGAAACGTTCTCATTGGTCCGCTTGGAGTGTCGTCACTTCCGATGACGTATTCTTCCGGTGACGTAACTTCTGGTCACGTCACTCCGGTGACGTCATTTCCGGATGACGTCACTTCCGGATGACGTCACTTCCGGTCACGTGACTATGACGTCACTTCAGGTGACGTCACTTCCGTAATCCACCTAATCCACGTCAAATACGACTCATCTCGTGCATCTCCTACTACTTACCACTGAAGAATAACAGAATTTGTCTGGTTGCCCCAACGTTGAAGGCCTTTAGGCCGATAATTTTAGCCATACTTTCTTTTCATTTCTTCTTATTTTTAGCAAATCTTTTATTATTTTTTACTTTGTATTTTTTGTCCTTTTCACCTTTAAAAATGTGGCCTATGTTTACTATTCTTGTTTTGCTTAAAACGAATTTACAACGATAGTTTATCATGTGGTCATCGGAAAGAAGAAGCTATATACATTGTACTACTATTTTTTAGATTAAGTTCCTTATTAAATTTTAGTAATTGCAAGAGTTATGCAGAATCTGTTTATTTGTATTTACATTGTAAAAAAACATTATTCTGAGATATACCCAAAACATGAAAATATAAAAAAATGTCCGTTTTTTTCGCCGTTTAAAACGTTATATATGTTAAGAAGCATTCGCTACTATAAAAGACTGTATAACATTAAACCGATCTTGGTCTTGAGTATCATCACTGGCATTTTTGCCTTGGGTCGTTGGAGAAGATAGTCATCTGTAACCCGACAGTTCTTTTCTTAGGTCATTCTCGTGCCTTTCTATTCGGTGAATTTTGAAAAAATGAATTCAACTGGTCAAGTATGCCATAATGATAACAATTTGTGTTTGTGTAAATAAGTCAAAAGACACAGGTATCTTTTTTAACCGTTAGGTTTACATAAAACCTATTCAATTCGTTTTTACTCGGTGCTCGTGCGGTACGTTTTCGTTAGTAATCTGTTTTATTCGGTACTCGTCCGCTATATTACCGTTATAAATATATAAATACGTTTTATTCGGTGCTCGTCCGGTAGGGTTCCGGTGTCAGTTCGGTGCGAATTCGGTTTATTCGGTACCACGAGCAACGTGTTCAAAAATAATTTTTATCCGTTTCTCATACGTTTGTGTTATACAGTGTAGTGTAAGAGGGGCTTTAACCATGCGCAATTGTAGGGACTTTATCACATGTGCATTTTCTCCATATCATGTCCTTAAAATGGGCTTCAGTTATCTAAATTTCCACCTTAGAGGAGTAGAAAAGTATATCCCAAAGCCATTGATTCATGTGGTTTCATTTTTTGTGCACTCTACCTATTAACCAAAAAGTGTATGATTATGATCTCCAATTCAGTTCGGACCGCTCTGATGATCTGACAAATAAATATTTTGCAATTTAAGTAACGCTACGAAACAAAATTTCTACAAATGCTAACTTATAGGTCAGTAAACACATTGCCTTAATAATTTCGAGTCTTAAGGTATTTAATTGATTTAAGAAGTAAAAACAATTCAGAAATTTGACATTTATATATCTATCTATATTGCTGGTGGTCTGTCAGTCCGTTTGGGGTATCACCAACCTAGTCTAAAAATAAAAATTGTTTAAATAATTATGATTAACATCTACAGATTATAAATGTTAAATGAGTATCTTTCTTGTAGAAAACGATTTCATTATTTGATTTTGGTGAGTTTATTTTTGTCCATTTTGCAATTTGTTCTAAATGTGAGTTTACCTTCAACTCTACTTAATCAATTGAACATACGGTTATCAGACAAGCTGTACTGCACTCTGATATGATTAATTAAGGTGTATTATAACCTCCTTTCTGTACATGATCTATGAAGAACTCGGAAGGTATCCATTAGGTATTTGTATTACGTTGAGAATGATTAATTATTGGTCAAATATTATTTCAGGTAAGCCAGAGAAACTACCTTTCCAATTATATAAACTGTGTCACAGAAAAATTCTGAATGGTGATAAATTTTCCATGGCTAAATTCCGTTAAATGTATTTTGGATAACTGTGACCTATCTTACATGTATATATGGAATCAAAATTTCATAAGCCGTCCATGGCTCCATAATTCAGTGAAACAGATATTGATAGACCAGTATAACCAAATATGGATCACTTGTGATCAAAATTCGCCAACTGCGCTTAACTATCGCACTTTCAAAAAAAGTTAGAATTTGATAATTATTTTACAGTTTGAGACCATAATATATGTTTATGTGACTCCAACATGAAGAACAACAATTAAATTGTTCCATTGCTTATTTTTGCCATGTTTTTGTAGAGACCTTGTCTTATTTGTATTTACTCAATATCCTTTCATTGCTTATTTTAGACTGGAGTTTGTCTCTCCTGCAGTGTGAAGTCCGTAAAAAGATTCCCCATGCGAGAGATGTATGCTCTATGAAAAAGAAAGGAAATGGGGTAAATGTCAAGGAGACATCCCATATCCAGGTTAAAACGACCAAAACAAAACATCTAGGGGTCACCCTATGCTCTCTATACATTTCAGTAATGGTTTCTTGTGCTTGAGAGAATTTCTCATATGGATACACTAACATACTTTCAAATTTTGGCATTTAAAATTTTGTAATTTACTTTTTTTTATTCTGACCATCTGATTACTGTGCCCACATTTTTTTTATTTTTAAATGCCAATTTTACTTACTATTGACTCGATGAGTGCCCTGTGGTTGTTTAAATGTTGTGTTTGTCTTCTATTAGTCTTTTTGCCGGGCAACGGATGATAACAGTTGTAAGAACACTTTGCCAGTCCATTTTATGCTTGATGACGATCCCGCAACCGCGAGTCAAAAACATGGATGTAGCGTTGCTCGACATCTAGCAATGAATTCCGCTCAAACCTGTGCTAGGGACCGTCTTGAACTTACTGTGAGGTATGAGCATAGCTCACTGTCGAAGGCCTCATGGCAACTTCAAGATGATAAACAACAATAAAAGCGTTCTTCCATTGCTTGTTTCGCTATGTATTTGTAGAGATTTTGTCTCATTTGCATTTACTCCATATCCATTCATTTCTAATTTATTATACTAGTATATGAATACTATATTAGATCGTTGTGCTTGATTTAATTGTAATAAACACAGCTTTCATACACAGCTATCTAAACATAAGGCGACTCTGAAACAGATTATTACTTACGGAAATGTTGTTAAAAAAAAGTCAAAAAATGATAAAAAAAGAATCCAGAAAAACTTGGACGTAACTTACATTCTTTACGTAATATGGGATATTGACCGGATATTCTTCATGATTCCGTTAAATTGGCTTTAGGCTCCAATGACCTGAAGATTTTACAATTATACTGGCCTCTCATTGCTACTGCCGATATCTACTGAAATCCATGATGATTCTTTACCAAACCCTTCGGGAAGTTTGAATTTGATTATTATTCCGTAGTGCCACAGTGTTTTACCAGCAGGCTAGGCTCCGTGAGCTAGGCGGTAGTTTAGCGGCGAGCACTCCTCGACCCATCTTTCTAAATTACGTTTTCTCTATCCTTTCTTTTTCAAGATTGTGGTCTTAGAGTTAGTGGTCTACCTGTGTTGGGTTTTATTTGTATGTTTATTATTCTATGGGGAAACGGGATAGAGAAAGGGGAGGATTGGGTACATAAACCGGTTTAACCCTACCGCTGGCTGCTGCCAGTGCCGGTACCAAGTCAGACTATCCCGAGTTCCCATCGTTATCTTTGTTTGTCTTTTCTCATTTTATTGTTTTTTTTTTTGTGCAGTTTCCTTGTTGATTGTGACATGTGTTCGGCCATTGTAAGCACGTGTTTCCTATTATCTTTCCTTTATTCATTTGTTTAAGTAAAATTATTTTCTAAGTCCTGTAGTAATAGTTAAAGAATGTTTCAGCGTAATTAATTGAATTTAAGTGCATCGTACATGTAAGAAAAGAAGTGGTCAAGATGCCTGAGCGCGCAGCTCGAAGCATTTTAACAACCCTTTTTCTTTCGAAGCACCGTAATTCAATAAATTACTCTGAAACATACTTTACCTGACTTAAAGACAGTGCAAATTATTATTCAATATACAAATTTTTATATGTGAAAAAAATTTATACTAACATCACGCCATCAAAATAGAATCTTCTACTTATGTTTATTCATTGGTTTTTTTCAAATGTATTTTTTGTTCTACAGGCAGAAAAGTTTTCTTTTATACTGATTTGTTTACTTTTAATATATAAATACCGATTAGATTGTTTTTTTTAAAAATTACCTGAGTTATCGATCAGTTGTCACTTTAAATATATTTTCTTATATATATGTTCCAGACCATACGCGTATTTGGACCGTACACGTATGGTCGGACCATACGCGTACGGTCAGACCGTATGAGTATACATGTATGGTCTGCTACGAGCTGGACCATACATGTATATTCAGACCGTATGAGTACAAAGAAAAAGACAGACACTACATTCGTTATTCAAACAGAATTAAGTTACAGACAAAACTGATAGCACTAACTAATACTGAAACCGCATAAATTATTATGTCTTGATAAAAATACTAAATGACTTATATAACTGAAATGAAATTAAAGAAGAAGTGAAATAATTTCAAAGGTGATACATAAACTTCATTTTTACATTGAGAAATTTTGTTCGTTGATAGGGGGTATTCCTTTTTGGAACACTGTGTAATTTCCGCTGTTATATTTATTCAGCCGTCCCTGTACGAATTTTTGGGATTTGCACCTTTTTTGGAGGATTTGGAAAAAAAATGTTGTTTTGTTATAGTTGGTATTCAATGATTTTTTTCCACAGGATTTTCAGACGAGAAAACCATAAATTTTAATTTAATTAACATTCCATTTATTTTTTACGAATCACTAGTTTTTTTTTATTATTTTACCTCAAATAACGTTCAAGTAATAAGTCAGTTTTGTTATGTGGCAGAAACGACCAATTAATTATTGCAAATTGTAAAGTCGGCAAAGATAAAACAAAATTGGCTCAAAATTAACTTTTTAATCAGACAAAAAATAATTATTTTACAAATTAAATACAATATATGACGTATCTGACAATAATGAAGTCCAAGTAATAATCCAAATGAATAGTTCACTTAATTCCACCAATAAATGTCATATAGAATATTCCTTATAATCCTCACTAAATAGTTGATAATAGATTCACAATAATTGATTTCGATTTCCAATACAAAAGATGTGCGTGATAATCCTGTATAAACTAATTAATCCTGTATAAACTTAATAAACTGACTGACTTAACCCTTTTCAGCTACTTCATATAAATACATTTATTATTTCTAGAAAAATCTATCCACAAGATATAACTAGAACATTCTAATCAACTGACAATCACATGATTACATAATATTAAGGCCATACAAAATAAAAACAAATGTTCAAATTCACGGAGTAACTGTTTTAACTGTTCCTCTAGAACATTCTAATCAACTGACAATCACATGACTAAAATGATTATGTAAGGAAAACCTCTAGAAAGTTCTATGTGTTAATATTAAAGTTAAATTCTAGAAATTTCTATATGTTCTAAGGTGAAATAACCTTGACCCTTGTTTATTGTAAACAAGTTACATAACTAGGCCAAACAAATTACATAATATTAAGGCCATGCAAAATAAAAACAATGAATAAAATGCATTATAGAATATTTACAACATTTAATTACCTATAACAGTTTTATAAGGGCATTTCCAAAACATAATTTCAGTAAAGTAAATTCTTATTTCTCTCTTATATTTTCTTTAAAATAACGATTTTTAAAAAATCTTATTTATTTAACTTTCTAAACATACGAGCTTAATTTATTATATAATATTGTAAACGGTATATTGATTTATTGATATAAATTATCCAAGAACACGCAAGACTAAATTAGCTACACTGTACGCATACGGTCGGTCCATACGCGTACGGTCCGACCGTAAGGATATTTCGAAAAAATACTCGTATGGTCCGGACCGTACGCCTACGGTCCAAATACGCGTATGGTCTGGAACATATATCCATCAACTGCTAATGGTAGCCGCGTGGTTATATCAATATCTTTTGATCACCTTGATATTACAGAAAGGTAGTGTAGGTTCGATCCTTGGAAAAAGTTAAGCAAACGACATATGAATGAATATGCATAAAAATTAATGAGGTAGAAGTTATCAGTTATTAGTTAAAGTGCTTCGAAATCGAGAGAAACAAAGAAAGACAAAAGAGAGATGGAATAGTCCGAGGCCTTTACAAGAATTAAAGTGTCTTGAGTAACAAAAGAAATGCTTATAGCAGGTCTTTAATCTTATTTATATAAAAGAAAGGAAATGGGGTTAATGTCAGGTAGACAACATCCCATCTCAAGGTTAAAACGAACCAAAACAAAGCATATAGGGGTAACCGTACGGGCTTCAACCAAGTGAGGAACCTCACATCATATAGCAAAAAATCATTTAAGGCTCCAAAAAGTAAAAAAGTAAATAAATCAATAATAAGAAAAACCACATCCAATTACCCGAATTTCAAGAAACTTAAATTTTATAAGAAGACAAGGACAACATATTCCTAACTTGAAACAGGCGCAAAATTATTTATTTTCAAAATTTATTTATTTGTCTTTTTTTTCTTTTTTTTTTGGTTCTATTTTAGGGACTGTAAGGACAATGAGATATCACGAAATAATTCCAATTAAAAAAATTTCCGGCAAAAGCATGACATTGCAACATTGTGACCTCCAATAATTTGTTTGAAATATCATGGAATAAAAAAGATAACAGGAAACACCTACACATACATGTTTAATAAAAATGCGAATTTCGGGTACAATTTATTTACCGAAATGTTCCAAAATAGAACAAAACTTGCATATCCTTTGTTTGTGATGTTTATTCATTGAACAATCCTCAATTTAGAGAATTACATATATAAATGAACTCGAATAGAAAGAGATCATGACAAACAATTATAAGCGCCATCCCTTTATTGACAGGTTTCAACGTCTGGAAAATAATACTTTGTTACAGGCGTTAATTTTTCGAATTTTACGAATAAATAACTTCTCGTTTTTCGCACTACCATTCCTACATCTCCGGCATATTGCGTCTTTATTTTACTACTCATTTGCTAATATTTTTTGTACAACGATTTTGTCAACAGTGCGAAATCTCTAGAAAAAAACTCTCCAAGTTCTTATTCAACCACCGTTTCAGTTTTCAATAAAGAAATAGTACGGTATTCACAATTATTACACGAATGTTGTGAAAATGTATCTATTAAAAGAAGTGAGTTTGAAAGACGTTTCAAAATTCAGTTCCATCGTCGTTTATTGGCGTTTCCGCGTAGGCAGAGGTCATGTCGATCGGAATACAACTCCTAAACTTTACCAAATAACTAAGTACCGAAGTAACTGTAAATTTAGTTTCTGCACATTTCAATTCGACAACTTATATCTATTCAGTGCAGATGCAATTTAAGAGATCAAAAACATCTAACAGAGATAAAGCAACAACCTAAATATGATCTAATAGAAAGCCAATATCAGCGATGGTCAGAGCAATGCACGAGGTCGTAAGTCTTTAGTATTTTATAAATTAACAAAAATTTAAATATTGCAAGTTTCCCATATAAGTAACAAAATAACGAAATACTGTTTATTCATTTTCTGCATATGCATATTTCGACAACTTATGTCTCATCAGTGAGAGAGATACTCCTTAGATTAAAAAAAATGTAAAATTTAGATATTGCAATTTTCAATAAAACCGGTTTTCGGGTCAGCACCGAAGTACTGACTACTGAGTTTTTTTTTTGTAATTTTTTATTTTTGAAGCTTGTGGTTTACATATATATTATGTAATTAATATACATTGAAAAAACAATTATATAGTTTCACATAGGGATAATATATACATATATTTTTTAATTAGAAATTAATTGTACTATTACAACTCATGAAGCTGGTATATTACCAATTTCCAAAAAACAGTTAAGGTAAGTAGAGCAGCAGTGGTGGACACAACAGGTGGCCCCCGTCCCTCCACTAACCTCAACCAGTAAGAAGAATAATTAAGTTTTATAGAAAATAAACAAGTTGTTTCTCAAAGAAAGAAAAAATGCAAAGAGGTAAATTGTTTCACTCATTCTAAATAACTACACACAAACTCTTTCATACTTGC
The DNA here is from genome assembly GCA_002080025.1 of Modiolus philippinarum. NCBI lineage: Eukaryota > Metazoa > Mollusca > Bivalvia > Mytilida > Modiolidae > Modiolus > Modiolus philippinarum. The sequence continues at coordinate 8,696 of MJUU01017511.1, read as the reverse complement.
AATCCAAAAATAATTAAACAAAAATATACAAAAATACAAAAATAAACATGGGGCGCACACAAAGCACTGTCCAATTGTGATGTGCCCCCAGTATGCTAATAATAAAATTGCATTTCCTCCCATACACCCACATTCTCTTACATTCTTACCAACCCATACCCCTATGCATTGTTCCAAATATTTTTAAAAGGTTGCCACTTGTTTTCAATCAAAGTCCCAACTGCAGGAGATTTATACCATATAACTGACATTTTTTCTATTTCATAAGTTTTTTTCAATACAAGAGTTAAACCCCCTATGTATGGCCTAGACATATTATACCTACAAGAGTTAATGTAATATTTTACAACAAGTATAAGTAGATTGATAGATAAGCCAAAGGTGTCAGAACCAAGCACTGAATTTTACATTAAGTGCACATTTGGTTTTTAGTATTTCTTCCAATCCAAGCCAAATATTCCTGATGAGATGACATTCAAAAAATAAATGCACAATGGTGTCTTTTGTCTCATTACAAAAACTACATAAGTTGGATTCTTTTAAATCTAAATTTATACAACATATCATTTGTGCTTAGAATTCTATGAAGAATCTTGTATTGAAAATTAATAAGTTAATTATTCTTTGTAATTTGAAAAGGTCGCTGATAGATAACGTCCCAATCCAAAATTTCAATATTCAGTTCCTTACACCATTTTGTTTGTTGTTTGACTGGTGACTCTGATAACCTTGACAGAAATTTATTATAAAACATTTTACATGGCTTTGGATTTCCTTTTACTATTAAGTAAGAGTCATTTGTTATTTCATCTAGTTTAGAAGAACCTTCTTTAATATTTTTCCAATCCTTTGGTATGGTGTGAAGAACTGAATAATATTGAAGAAAATTAACTTTAATATTATACTGTATTTCAAATTCCTCATGTGACATAAATTCCATGTTTTCTTTTAAAAGATCGTTTACAAAAAATATTCCAGCATCAACCCATTTTTGAAAGAATATGGTTCTATTATTTATTCTTATTGAATCATTAAACCATATGGACTGGCTCAAAATGCTGTCGGCTCCTTCCGGTTTATCACAACACAGACTATTCCAATTTAAAAATATATCCCTCCAAAAAGTGTTGAATTTATGTGCAACAGTTTTAATTCCATTTGATGTCATCAACCAAATTTTATCCCCACCATATTTGGTATATTGATCAATAACAAGAGTTTTCCATGGCGACATATTTAGTGGGTCAAGTAGTTTGTTTACCCATGACATTTTCAAAGCTTTACAAAAAGATTCTAAATGTGGCATTTTCAGGCCACCAGAATCATATGGACCTATCATTACATTACGTTTAATTTTATCTGGTTTGCCATTCCATAAAAAATTAAAGAAAACATTTTGTATTTTTTTAACAATAATGGGTGGAGGATTTGGTAAAACAGTGAGAGATTGAATAAGAATCGGCAAGGCTAAAGATTTAATGACAGTTATTTTGCCTAAGTATGTGAGGTCTCTATATATCCATGAATTTAATAACCGTTCTACTTTTTCAATCTTATCCTCAAAATTCAAAACTGACTACTGAGTTGGTGAATACCCCCGGGACTAACAGTCCACCAGCAGAGGCATCGACCCAGTGGTAATTATTAAAAATAAAAGGAGTTTTCATGCCATCAGCACTGAAGTACTGACTTCTGGGCTAATGAATACCCATGATTTCCAGCGGTCGACCATCAGAGGTGATGCTTTTGGTAGATTTATTTTATTTGCAGGAACAAATTTAGCTTAATCATTGATATGTTATAGACATCGTTTTCAAGGTATTTCATATTCTTAAGACGGCAGGAATTTTGTTTTCCTTTTTTTTTTTTTTTTTTTTTTAGTATAAATGACTACAGTGACATTATAAGACACTTTGACATGAACAGAAAATCTTAAATCTTTAAAAATATTTAATGATCAGATGGAAATTTTGTATTATGAAACAAAGCATTTTACATAAGCCGAAAGCACACATGGTATGTGGGATTAATTACAGTTGTAACACAAAAATTGAAAACATCAACCTATGCAGCCTGAACAGCGTTTTTCAAATATAAAAATAGCCATTGTAATGCACAGTTGAAAACATACGTTTTACGTATCAATCATTATTTTAATCTGTAATCAAGTTTTTTCTCAATTTCATCAGCGTATCCAACGTCACTTCTAAGACCAAGCTTTGAAAGTACGTGGTATGAGTTTTTCGCACAGGACCCTAATAGAAAAAACATTTCGATACCTCACAACCTTGGTGAATACCCAGTGAAAGTTGATGTTCAAATCAAAGTGAAGGTAAATGGAAAGGATTATATATTTACTGGTATTGGATCTGGACACAGAGATGATGATCTTGACCAAGATTATGGAGCGACCGTATATATTTACAATCAGCATGAGTTTGTCATCACAAGTCCGCTTAAGAGTAATGCTTTTGGAAAAGGTGGAATTGCATATACAGGTAACGAAAGTTTCCCTTTTTTTACTAATGTGCTTAAGCAAAGGCTTGTACATAAATATGTGGAAATTGTGTTTTTATCTGGTCTTGCATCTTTGTACGTGGAATTTTAACATTTATCTTTAAACAAATGAACATATATTGATACAAGCATCAATTCATGGTACATTTGTATCATTAAGAAAACAAGTTTTTATATATTTTACCTTCTTGGTGATTGTAATGGATGTGCCTGTGATTAACTTCCTTTAAATGGACCGATTTCGTTTTTCAATTATTGAACATTTATTTTATCTTTCACATGAATATGTCTTATTGCAATTGACAGTTAATATGTTTATTTAACATTTATATGCTTCATATTTACTTTCATTCACTTTATGTCTTTAAATTTGAAAATTTAATCTTTACTTGTTTACCTTTTTAAAGAAATTATTTGAATCTTAATATAGTTAACTTTAACTATGGTTCTTCAGTTGTAGTATTGGGCAGGACCCACAATAGCTCTACTCCCTATGGGCCGTAGTAATAATTACTCTACACCCATTCAAAAGTCATTCTGAAATAAATTGCCTCGCAGGATACAATATATGCAACAGTTTTGGCATCATGGTTTGAATTGCCTGTCTAATTTCCAAACACAACGCGAATTACTATTTTCGTTTATAATTAAAATATTGTTTCTTTTCTAAATCGTATTTGGATTTTCTTCATTTGAATTGATATAACATTTTGAGTTCATGATCTTCCAAATTTTAGACCTTATCTGCACTGATGAGACATAAGTTGTCGAAATGGCCATTTGCAGAATTTAAAATTACAGTAACTTTGGTATTTTGTTATTTGTAAATAAAATGTTGAACTGTTTGGGATTGTGTTTATGTTCAACCTTGAACTGATAGCAGGTATCATGTGTATTCGAATCTAGGGCAAAGTTATGGCCACTACACGTCCCGGGAGGTCGAATCTGGTCGATCACTGACCCCCTCCTGTTATAGAATGGTGCCGTGACCAGGATACTTATTCCCGCAGTATTGGCTTGAACACTTTTGTAGATTTTCATTTCTGCATTTTCGTTGCTTTTTGTATTAAAGATGATTAAGTTTGAACAGAAACCTTGTACTTTTGATGGAGTCAGTGTTGATGTTGAAGACTATTTTGTCCAGTTTGAGGCAGTAAGTCGATGGAACAAATGGTCTATATCTGACATGGCTTGTCAGTTAGTGATTTGTTTACGTGGCCATGCACAAACTGTACTGCATCTGCTACCTTCTTGTCAGTTAGAGAATTATGAGTACTTGCAAAAATTGCTGTTATAATGATTTAATCCGAAAGAATGGTTGGCATTTCTTTTGAAAAGTCGCTGTGTCATGCCTGGAGAGACAATTAATGAGCTTGGACATTGTTTTAAACTTTTGTGTCACCGTGCACACTCTGATCATTTTCAGGAATTTCAATCGTACTTTGTGGACACATTTGAAGGCAAGTAAGACAAGGATATGTCTAGATTTGTTCATTTTAAACATCCAAAGACTTTAGATGAGGCTATTCAAATGACTGTCGAATACGAGTCTTAAAGTTTATCAGAATCTGAGAGTAATTATTCTAATGTTTCGACTGGAGATTACTGTATTGTCAATTGTTTGAAAGCTGGTTTTGACAAAATTGTTGATGTTTTCAAAAAGTTACCTTATCAGAAGAAATAGGTCAAATCAAAGAAATATTTTAGGCGTTCAGATATTGGACATGCAAGAGCTAAGTGTCTGTACAAGTTGGTAAAAAATTGTAATTCAGTGGATACAAGTCATCCTGCTGCTGCTGAAAGGCGAAACGTTTGTAAAAGTAATGTTGAAAAAAAGTTTAAAATGCATGTTTCTATTTGCAAAAATTCATTTCAAAGTATAGCTGTATGTTCAACCTGTGTTCCATTTGTGGATACTTACCAGAGATTTATAAGACAGATTTTTTGGAAGACGGTAACTTTGTATGAATTGTTTTTACCTGTTTCATTTGTAGTTTGTATATTTATTCTACCCTTTTGAGTGTTTGAGTTCAGTGATTTTTGTCATTTGAGCCGGAGTGACTGTTCACTCTACTTCTCAATGCCATATTGATTCAAATTATAGTGGTTCATCATATTTTCGTCAGATAGTTTCTTTGAGTTTTGACATTTTACTTGATGTTTTTGTTTTTCGAATTGCTTCGTTTGATACTGGAGTGTTCAGTTATTTGAATTGTTTCCCTGTGTGAATTGTTTTAGTTTTGTTGATGTGATTTTTATCCATTTACATTGAATTTTGACTTTTTACCTGTCTAAACAAGTATTTATGTTTAGTCTGGTTATAAATGTCATGTTTTGTGACTTCAATTAAGTTGTGGAAATGCGCATATGCAGAATTTAAATTCACAGTAATTTCGGTATTTAGTCATTAGTCATGGCAGAAACCAGTTGAATGACAGTCAGAAGTTGTATGGAGAACAGCCAGTTTACAAAGTAAGCTGCTTCTGCTTCAGAAGGCACTTTTCTTACTTTACATACCCAGCTTGGTACATCGATGAACTAAGAACCTCAGAAGAATGGCGCTACTTGGTGGACTAAATTTTAATGGTACGACTCGCACCAGATCAACAATAGACTTGTTTCATCTCGTGTTTGGAGTTACAACTACGTTCTATGAAGCAATGCTGTTACAACCGTATCCGAAAAGAAGATTTTTGCCGGACGATTTATAGTGACCGTCTCCGTATCATTTCCTGTTTCATTGTGGGCATTTTAGTGATGAACAGTGTTGGAAATTACATGTGATATTAATATTTCGATTCTCCGTGAAACCGTATTTCTGTGATTGTCAACACATCCATTGGAACTGTATTTTAACTCAAATGAACACTTTCGTTACCATTTGCATTTTGAGGCGGGAGGAATGTCATGGATGTGCCTGTGATTAACTCCCTTTTAATGGACAGTTTTCGCTTATCAATTATTGAACATTTATTTTATCTTTCACATGAATATGTCTTATTGCAATTCACAGTTAATATGTTTATTTAACATTTATATGCTTTATATTACTTTCATCCACTTTATGTCGGATGTTCGCTGGCCATGTTTATGTATTTCTGTGAAATTTTCGGACTTCCCTGGTTTTATCCTTTTAAAAGCTTTAAAATTATTGCCCAGTCGCCTTCTAATTTATCCCATGATTTCATTTAATGCATCTTTTGGAGCATTCTGTCAAAATTTTATTTAATTGGTGTTACTTTGTCACATTCATTATTGGATTAACATTGCTCATGTTTAACACATGAAAAATGCAGAGGAGTTCAGATTCCCGCCATTTTTTAAACACTTGTATCTCAAAAATTACATCGGTAACCTATCAATATTTTTGGCTGAAATTACTTCTTTTTCAATTTTCTAACAAAAACTCACATTAAATTGAATTCCTTGCCATTATAATATTGCCCAGCGAACATCCTTAAATTCGAAAATTTAATCTTTACTTGTTTACCCTTTTAAAGAAATTATTTGAATCTAAATATAGATAACTTTAACTATGGTTCTTCAGTTGCAGTTTTCGGCAGGAGCTACAATAGCTCTACTCCCTATGGGCCGGAGTAATAATTACTCTACACCCATTCAAAATTCAGTCTAAATTAGACTGACTCGCAGGACACAATATTCTGTCCACACGAGTATGTTTGGCATATGCAACAGTTTTGGCATTGTGCTTCGAATTGCCTGTCTAAATTCCAAACACAACGCGAATTACTATTTTTTAATGAATTTATTAGCAAAAGTTAAGATATATTATATGAGTGATGTCCCTTGTTAGCCAAGGCTTTGTTGTGATACCAATCCGATACAAAATAGTAATTATAGTATTTATAAGTGACAATGGAAGATCAAATGAACAAATGTGTAGGAAAATGACAAAAGATCGTCTTAACCGTCTTTTAGAAGGTCTTCATGGTATTGAAAGTGAGGTTTGTGACATTGAAGCGGAGAAGTCAAATCAAAACATTGAGAAAATGGCGTCATTTGCGGAGGTAGTAGCCCAAACAAATATAAATCATGATTCAAATGACGAGATACAAGATAGAACAGATGAAACAAGATATAATATTAATCAAACTGACCCAAGTGACCTAGTCAAACCAATTTTTCTCAAGGATGAAGATGTGCATGGCTCAGTAAAACCCCCAAGGTCTATGTGGCTCACGAACGTTGAGATATATAAAGCCATTGATGATAAAGTTCCAGCTGAACGTATTAAGGGTATACAACGCATCAGGGAAATGTGGAGGATTTACCTGGATAATGAGGGTGACAGACTGTCATTGTTAGTGTCAGGGATCAACCTACGTGGCAGGCAGGTTGCTCTGCACTCTCAAAACCCACGCAATCCAGGATATTTACGACCTGATACCATCCGAATAACAGTAAAAAATGTCCCCATTTCTGCTGATGATGGCCAAATCCATCGTGTATTAACATTGCAAGATTGTGATATTCAAGCTCTCTTCAGGGAACGCCTTAGGGTAAATGGCAAACTTACAAACTGCCAAACTGGAAACAGGATTGTAATCAGCAAAAAACTATACAAGCCAATACCAAGAAATTTGCAAATAGGCAAATATATGGCAATCATTATGCATAGTGGTCAACCTGAGTTTCAAAACAATAGAACAAGTGAGGGCAATGTAAAAACTTGCCACAAATGTCTCAAGGCTGGCCATTTAATGTATGAATGCACAAATGAGTGGGTGTGCAGAACCTGTAAAACTGAGGGTCATAAGATGATAGACTGTCCAAGTGCATTTTCAGAAAAGAGCCCTAGTGAATCACAAACAAACATAAACACAGATAATGGTGATCTCCATGTGAATAAGGAGAGAGAAGTACAATCAAATAACAACACAATTGATACACATGCTACAAGGAAACCAACAAATAGTGATTCAAAACCAACATCTGCAAATAAACAAAATAAAAACAATTCTGATACAAAAACAACCAGTAGTGATAAGTCACAACCATCTATTGACAAGTTCGTTAAAACACCAGTGAGTACAAGAAAAAATAAAACAACTCACCATACACCACCAACTCCTACTGAGAGTCTACATGATAGAACTGCTGGAAATAAAGGGCCAAAAAAGCCAAAACAATGATTTTATTATGTAAATAGAATATAATTAACTGACTAACTGAAAAACCATATATTTTTATCTAAACACTAAAAACAACTAAAAAAATGAAAAAAAAATGAAAAGTTTTCAGCTCTTTTGTGGAGTTTACTTGATAATAACAATGCAAATTATGATGAAAAGTAAAATATTCCAGAAGGAAAGTTCAAATTTTAAGTGGTTGTGTAATCCTTGTATAGAAGTATATAGTTCTCAGAGAACACACTGTTTACAGTATCATATGCAGGTATCTGTATTTGTAAATAAAATGGCAATATCCTGGTTTAGTCCCACCTGGGATTAAACTTTTTGAAAACACAATATTTTATGACATTTCATGTAGATTTTAAATGTTACTTGCAATTCATTTATGGTATCCTGTTATATGATTTTTCACATAATACATTACGTATTTATGAAAAATGTTTCTGAATTTCAGCAAAAAAGTGTCTTATATATAATCCTGATTTAGTCCCAACCTCCATGTTAAAACACTGTTTTTTCCATAGGGGTGGGACTAAAATAGGATTATATATATAGTAGTGTTTTATAGTAAAAAGTGTCTTATATATAATCCTGTTTTAGTCCCACCCTCCAAGTTAAAACACTGTTTTTTCCATAGGGGTGGGACTAAAACAGGATTATATATATAGTAGTGTTTTATAGTGAAAAGTGTCTTATATATAATCCTGTTTAATCCCACCCTCCATGTTAAAACACTGTTTTTTCCATAGGAGTGGGACTAAAACAGGATTATATATATAGCAGTGTTTCATAGTAAAAAGTGTCTTATATATAATCCTGTTTAAGTCCCACCCTCCATGTTAAAACACTGTTTTTTCCATAGGGGTGGGACTAAAACAGGATTATATATATAGTAGTGTTTTATAGTAAAAAGTGTCTTATATAATCCTGTTTTAGTGTTTAGTCTTTTAGTTTTTAGAAATCTTTCCAATTTTCTAAGATTCTACATTAGAACACGCTCTGAAAAGGGTTTTCTTTTGGGGATAA
>MJUU01017509.1:7531-19355 GCA_002080025.1 Modiolus philippinarum | reverse complement strand
TTTTTTTTTTTTTTGTTATTTGCCTATCTTAGCCAATTTTTCATCACAAACCAGGGTAAAAGCTGATACATGTTTGTGGAAAATTTGACAAAATGTGATGTTTCTTATAACTGTCAATTAATCATGTCGCCACAAAGGCTATTCCTGTGCAGAAAAAAAATTAAGTAGTCCCTGTATGCACGTTTGAATAAATCGAAAACAAAAACCGAAGTATTTTAAACCGTTGCTGATACCGTTACTATCAGCACATATGAAAAAAAAGGGAAATGGGGTTAATGTCAGGGAGACAACATCCTATCTCCAAGTTAAAACGACCAAACACAAAGCATCTAGGGGAAACCGTACAGTTTTAAACATAATGAGGAACATCACACCATAAAGCAAGTCCTACATAGCCCAAAAAGATGAAAATAAAAATAATGTAACATGTATTTTTCGCCCCCACAACGAAACTGTAAGGTCATATTTTTACCCCTGTCCGTCCTTTCACTAATTCGTCCGCCCATATTGTACATGGTTTGACATAAGCATTAATTCAATCACCCTGACATCATACTGCTATATAAACCTTGTGCTGGAAAATACCATTTTGTAGTAAATTCATAATTCAGAATTTACAAAACGACGTCGCAATGAATATATAAATTGAATGATTATTGTTGCCTTTTAAGTGCTTAGAAATATGAACTTATGCACAGACTTGACAACAAGACCAGACAGATCAAACAGAAACAACCAGTAGAATTTTGACAGAAAATTAATGTTCATTTTGGCTTTTTTAAATGAAGGGCGAACTAATAAATAACGTTACTTAAACATCTGCACTGATGAGGCATAAGTTGTCGAAATGCGCATATGCAGAAAACAAATCAACAGACACTTCGGTATTTTGTTATTTATATTACTGAAAAGGATGTGCGCGTTAGTTATATTTATTATAAGACTTTGATGTCTTGTGCAATCATTCCACAAATTACACTTTGTCTTAACTTATATGGAAATTGTAAAGAAATCCAAATTAAAGACCAGTAAACACCTATAATGACCGAAATCACAATCACAGACCACAGTTCACAAGAAAACTGCACGAGAAAAGCACAAATGAAAGACAAAGGACAAATATGAATAACGATACGAACTTGCGGTAGCCGAACTTGGTACCGACACTAGCAAAATCTTGCGTTGGATTAAACCGGTTAATGTGTTTCCAGACCTCAATTTTCTCTATCCTGTTCCCTATAGTATAATTAAAAAAACCATGCGCATAAAACCCAATACAGGTAGACATTAATTCTAAGACCATGCACTATCTTAATAACGAAAACAATAGACGAGTTTCCAGTTGGTGAATTTTCCCGTAAAATCTTGACGTCACTATATAGATTTTTTAACGTCACAATGTTCAGTGACGCAATTAGCTCCGATTGACCCAGGTCAAACGGAGCAATTCATTCATAAAAAGAAATAGGAAAGTGGTCTATTTATCGCGGCTAAACTGCTGGCTAGCACATGGAGTGTAGTGGTTAAGCATTGTCGCACTGTCGAAAAAATCTCAATATAAAAATTATCCGTTGTAGGTTGAAATCAAATCAACAACTGACATTTTTTCATGAATTTGAATTATAAACATATAGATATAGAAAGGGCTACATATGTTTTCATTACACCAGTTAGTTATATATGTTAAAATGGAACTAAGATAATTTAATTTCCATATCAAAACAATGTTTATTGATATTCTAATAAAATTTTCTTTTTCTCATAATACCCTATATAAGACATGTGGGTTGACTTGAATACGTGGATTTATGAGATTAGAAATATAGAAATTCCTTTGAATATGAAAATTGTTTTGTTTGGTTAATTATCTAGGCATGGTTTGAATTTTGTGAAAAAGTCAGATAATTTTAGTTACAAAATTTTATATTTATAAATTAAAGTTAAATGATGGCAGGGTGAACTTAAATGCTCTGCATTTCTTTTTAAAGGGTTTCTTTTGGACATTTAACCCTAATGGTAATGTAAAATACTGGAACCCCTAAACCCAAATTCTAGAACAATAAAAATAGTAAATATACTTTTAGAATAACTGCCTATCCACATTAGATCCTTTTAGTTAGTCTTCGAGGGTATTCACCAGCCCAGTAGTCAGTACTTCGGTGCTGACCCGAAAGCCTATTATTTTTGGAACCTTACAATATCAAAATTTTGTAAATTTTAATGAAAACTAAGGAGTATCTCCCTCATGCAAAGCTCTGTCCTTAACTGATTTTGGCTTTTTATTTAGATCATATTTGTTATTTGTTCTCTATCAGTTTTTTTAACATCTTTGAGTATATGGTCTTCCAAACGTTCAGATTTTATCTGCACTGAAGAGACATAAGTTGTCGAAATGCGCATATGCAGAAAGTAAATTCACAGTAACTTCGGTATTTAGTTATTTATTAATATAATTTCTACTGCAGTTGGTTAAAGTAAAATGTTTTAAGCATATTTTTGTGATCATATTCTGTCTATTTGTATTTTTATTTTCTCGTTTGTCCATGTTTATCATCATTGTATTGTCTATATATGTGTTGTAAATATGAAGTTGATAATTAAAAAACAAGAAAAAATCTCTTCTTTCACCATACATAAGTAATTGAAAAATGTTTCTCAATGTTCCCTTATTAACTTTTGTTTTTATTGCAGGAGGATTGTGCGAAAATGGCATCGATAGATATAGTTGTTCATGTCGACAGGGGTATATGGGGACTAATTGTGAAATTGTTATCAACCCTTGTATGGGTATCACATGTTTTCATGGTGGTACATGTGTTCCTTCAAACAGTGGAGATTCTGGAATATGTATTTGTAAACCTGGAAATACGGGGTATAGATGTGAAATAGTTCTTGACCCTTGCAGTAATATTGAATGCCAAAATGGAGGAGAATGTATCAAAATCGAGTCGGGGTTTGGTTTTCAATGTATATGCCAGTCTGGCTATAGCGGAGTTCACTGTGAAATACAAACTGATCATTGTCAAAATATAGAGTGTGCCAACGGGGGAACATGTAAAAGTCATTCTGACCATTATGAGTGCAAATGTGACCCTCATTATAGTGGGAAGCACTGTAAAACTTTACGTCTTCCTTCTGATCAAACAGTGCCAAATATTCCATCATATACAACCACACCAGTGGTTAAAATCGGTGCTAATTCTTCCTATAAATTGCCATATAATGCAGTATATATATTAACTTTTATAATAATTGTAAACAATTTGTTATATGTGATTTTGCGGTCATGAATGATGAGTTATTTTTAATAAAAGTTGTCATAATATATACCATTTCATTATTGCCCTGCTATAACATGATTTGGTACGCAACACTAGTTGTTCTTGATTTCGTACGATGTTTGTTGTCATAACATGTATATAAATGTAAAAAGAAAATGTCAAACCGACGACATTACATTCAAATAACAATTACAGTCACTGTGGTTGAAGATTGTATTTAAAAGTATGACGATGCATAATTATTTATTTAAGAATTGAATGCAATATTTTGTAGTTTTATTGGAGTGTAAAAGGGTGGACCGTGCCACATTTTGGATGAAGTCATGTGAAAAATGTGCTACGGTCCACCCTTTTACACTCCAATAAAACTACAAAATATTGCATTCAATACTTATAATTACATTCCGTAAATGGAATGCAAGTCTTCACGCTAGATAACTTCATTTCATGAAATTCATTTCCTAGTTTAGATTTCTCCACCGTCTTCGTTACTTTAGTCGTTGTCAACGAGTCGTGTGCTGCTGTAGTTAAACTGACTGATAAAATACAGTGACGGTAATGATAGGAATATGAAAAAGAAAGGAAATAGGTTAAATGTCAAGGAGACAACATCCCATATCCAGGTTAAAACGACCCAAAACAAAGCATCTAGGGGTCACCGTACGGTCTTCAACACAGTGAGGAACCTCACACCATATAGTAAGCCTTAATGGCCATAAAGTAATCGTTACCAATCAAATTCGGAGATTACAATACGAAGAAGAATGAATGTAATTATTCTGGACTGAAAGATTACTGGTTTAAATATACAGGATTTTACACACTCCCCGATCCAAATCGGTGATTAAAGGGGACTTTAATTTGGTATTGAAACCAATGGCAATGCATACAAAGGTCGTCTAGAGAACTGCTGAATGGATTTAAATGAAACGTGACTTGAATACTACTTCTGAAGTTACTTTGCTGCTGAAAAAAATTGCGCCAACAAGAAACTTGGATAAACTGTGGACAAACTTTAAAAAAACTTCTCTGAAATCATCCAGGCCATTTTAACCAACGATAGAAACAATAATCCTTCGTTGGTCTCCTTTAATTATTTATGACAAGAAAGGTTCATACCCCATTCAAGATGGCCGCTTAAGGGTAACATAAGTTATCACTGAATCTTTCTAAAATCAAATTCAAAGATATCTGTAATAACATGGGGAAATAATTAAACAGCTACAATAATCTTAAGATATTCCCTTAAGTCTTAAAGGTCCACAGCGTGTTGCAGAGAAAGGAGAGGGTAATAGATATTGAATGCGTCATTCTGTATCGCTATAAATTTTGCTCTTAAGATTATTTTTATCATTTTTCATTTCGAAATTTAAATGTGTTAGAATATTTGTGTTTTCGTTTATTTCACATTCGGATGAAGACATCAATATAAGAAGAACCAACATTCAACAGGCTTATTGACACATATATCATTCAACTGACAATTAATCTGCTTTTTGATTCTCATATATAGTCAGAATGTCCTCAAGTTTTTTTTACGATAGAGTTGAACGTTTTCTATGTTACAAACCAAGCAATACCCTGCTAGTACGTGAAAAAAAAATTTCCAATATATGCAAGTTGAAAACAATACAAATTAAAAGTGTTTATCATTTATTGTTCTTATTAAAACTACAGTGGATTTCAGTTTATTTTTTGCCCAAAGCATTAATAAGTTGACTGAGTCCACTGTTAATACTTGTTTGTTTTTGGGTTATTCCATTATGTGCCTGACCAAACGCCCATGCTGATATTTGTTCACTACAGTTCTTGGCAATCTCCATAACTTCACCAACAACTCTGCAAGGAAAACAAAATTTATAATGTACCGTATTCAATAAGGGACAACAGATAATACACTATTTATCCAAAATGGTGTCATAATATGCATGTATTGGCCACATTGAAAAACATTTTAGGTGCTGTAACAAGACGCAAGAAGTAAACTGATATTAAATTACTGTTAACAAAAAACTGGTTGAGTTGTTTTTTTTTTTTCTAACATCGTTCTCTTGGCCAAAGAGCATATTACGACTGCTAGCATGCATTACTCGTATTGGTACTGAGTATTTGTCTTTTTCTAAACTTTTGTGTTATTCACACTTACTAATTTGCTTTAACGAACTGCAGAACGAAAGCGGGTAGAGCAGTTGTGAAATATGCATTCGACATATCTGTATTTGTTTCTAGCTGAAATTATTTATATTGAATTTTATTCGCATAAATGTGGTAAAACTTACCTTGGACTATTGATTATTTTCTTGACGTTGTAAACAGACCACAATGCATTTCTGTTTGCCATCAACATATCACAGAAACCACTTTTTAAAAAGCAATCGGATATTTTCTCCTCCATTTGATATTTAACCACTTCACAGCTTAATCTTTCAAGACGGTATAATGTCCTCATATGTTGTGTTAAACAGATGCCTGCATCATTTAAAAACTTTTTACCCTATGAACAAAAAAAATTACTTCAGTCCATTATTCAGTTTCAAATTCCAGGTATGAATCCCTTTTTGTCATTGAACGTTAAAATAAAATTGTTACCGTACAAAAACAGTTCATGAACCATCATCAGTAATAATAATTGTCAAATAAATGTAAACAAATACAATACAGTTACTGAAGCGAAGTTTTGCGAAAATGATGCAAAAAATGCAACATTATATTAACAATGAAGGGATATGCGGTAAATGCAAATAAGACAAAATCTCTACAATTACATGGTAATACTAAGCAATGGAACAACGCGTTTATTGTTGTTCTTCACCTTGAAGTCACCATTAACCCTGAAATTGTAGAGTAGCAGCTTATTTTTCTTCCTTTCGTTGCTTTATTTGTAATTAACCACTTCACAGCTTAATCTCTCAAGACGGTATAATGTCCTCATATGTTGTGTTAAACAGATGCCTCATTTGTTGTTAGTTTGTGACCACATCATTTACCGCTTTGTAGAATTTTAAGAAAAGGGATTTTTATATCAATTTTTCACATATTTATTCACGTATATAGATATATTATACATTGGTTCTATATGGATTGGGCAGATGCAATCATGTGGAGTTCTCACAAAGTTAAAAAAGCGTGTGTGGATTCCTTGTCGAAAGACCGACGGTATATCTGCAAAAACACTTTATCGAAGGTAATCTGACCCGAGATCATAAAAATCATGTACTTCATTACAACCTTATACGCATTGGTGGATCCAGGGGGTCCGGGGGTTGGAACCCCCCTTTTTTGACAATAATGTATTTTTTAATGAATATCCTGTTGTTTTACTAGGAACACCCCAAAAAAATTTTCTCGCCTTCGCTCCGCTCGGCGAAATTTCCTTTTATTTCAAAATTGGAAACCCCCTTCTCAAATTCTCTGGATCCGCGCCTGATACGGAGAGGCATCACACGATTATATAAAGCTGTATAGTTTTAGATAGCCAGGTTTAATAATAATTTTGATTTTTGTCTCTACTGAAGAGACATAAATTGTCGAAATAGTCATCAAGGCAATGCAGCTTCGTTACCATATTGATCATCCGGTTTGAGCTGGTGGTTGACCTACGATGCAAATTGTTGCAAATGTATACACCGAGTTTAAGAGAGGATGTTGTCCTTTAATTTGTAAAGATAGACACCTACCATTTATCTATGACAAAACACTTACTGCTAGATCAAATTTGTCTGTATAAAGTGGCATTTGCATCTTTTCACAATTATACAGATCATACGTCTTTGGGAATCCACATTTTCCACAGGGATATCTGTCTTCAAAACAATCGTAGAATGAACAATCACCAGTGTCAGCCTTGGCCTCACATACAGGATCAATTCCTGAAAATCAAATCTCATTATTAATTCATGTAATTGGGGGTTCTGATCATGAATTATGTTCTTGTGTGCTGAATATTAAAAATAAAGCATAAGAGTGATCGATTTTATGGTATTTCACAAAAAGGATGGTAAAGACACTATATTCAACAATAAATAATTCCGGCAATTAAATAAAAAAAGATTCACAAATTGACGACAAATTTTGTTTGAAGAAAAAATATATTGATTGAACAATTCAAGATAAAAAAAATATACACAGTACGTTTACAAACACAGTCATCCACCAGATTTGAAAAACAATAATTGCCTCCAAACAAGTTTGGTTTTGTAGCTAAACTTTCACAAATATGTACCTTAACTTTCTTTAATATCCAACTGGTTCAGGGAGGCCTTTGATAATTCAATAAGGAACATCGGTAGGTTATCTCCCTTTACCAAGTTAGTTATATATGGTCAAAGTGGAGATAATTTTTAATTTCAGTACCAAAAGAGGCCATTATATCCTCTTCTCCAATTAATGCATCACTTACCTTGGGGTAAAATGATACGATAAAGGGAATACACAGTCTGGTCATGGAAAAGTCGAAACTGTGTATACAAAAATTCTGATTGTGCTCTTGTATGAAAAAATGTCAAAATTGTAAATTAAATCTCTTTGTTTTGCAAAGACGTAGGCTAAAAACGGGAAAAAAAGTAGGTACTCCAACGAAGAATTTTGTATGCAAAGTTTTATGATTTATCAATTTTCATTGCACAAATACATAATGATGACATGGTGCATGAAGAAGCACGTTACATGTTAGTGTTGTATTTAAACTACAACTCATACTGTTCAAATGCAAAGTTTTAAATAGATTCATGAATCCACGTAGGTGCACGGCAATTTTAACTTTTAGTTGTTTTTGCAGTTGTCTTGAATATTTTCTTCATAGTTAATCTCAATTAGGGGCAAAAGCGCTGCAACTCTAAATAATTTTGAACCAGTTTTTCCTTAGCTCTCAATAAAACTGGTAAATGCCAAGAAAAAAAAATGCCGGAAGTGAAAAATTGTAATTTTTTAATGATGCTAATTTATCCTTAATCTAAATTTTGGGGGATTAAAAGTTCAATTTCTTATTTTTGAAGCGGGTGCGTATAAATTCAACGACAGTATCATTTCAGTGACATTTTTGAGTAATTCAGTATATCATTTCAGCGACGTATTTTCCGACTATTGTTTGTAAATTCAGCGACATCCAAATTTTGATAACTTATATGGAAGAAATAAAATAAAGCATCAATAGCATTTTACATATAATCAGATAAATGAAATAAACCTAAATTTTCAGAAAATAGTCATCCAGATAGTACTTGTTAAAGGTAGGTGTTTATCGAACGTTCAAGTTAAATGTCAATGAATGAACCATTTTTTTTTCTTTCTGAATAATAACAAAATACCGGAGGTACTGTGAATTTAGTTTCTGCATATGGTCACTTCGACAACCTATGTCTCTTCAGCGCAGATAAAATCAAGACGTTTAGAAGTACATAAATCAAAATATGTCTAAACGCTGATAGAGAACAAATTACCAATAGGATCTAAATAGTAAAGCCAAAATCAGCTAAAGACAGAGCTATGCAAGAGGTTTTAACAAAATTTTCTTAAATTTAGATATTGAAAGTTTCCAAATAAAATCGGTTTTTCAGCCCAGAACTGAAGCACTGCTACTATAGGTTGGTGAATACTCCCGGAGACTAAAACTTCACTAGCACTATTAAACTAAAAAGCAGAGACAAAATAGTAATGAATTCAAAATGAAGATAGATACGTTATCTCACTTTAAGAAGACTGCCGCGTCCGTCACAAAGAAATCAAGTAAACATCAGACAGTGGAATAACAGTGACAGATTGTATAAAATCTCAAAATTCAAGTATTTCTGACTTATGGAATACAAGGCTTGACCTTCTATTAATGTACAATGCACATTTGCTGATTTAACCGAGCAAGGGCATTGTCTCGCTTCACAGGTAAATCTCGCTGATTTTATAAAAATATAATGTCGCTAAATTCATATGTTTTTTTATCGCTGAAATGGCCAAAAAGTGGGAAATGTCGCTGAATTTATCATCT
This sequence comes from Modiolus philippinarum, assembly GCA_002080025.1. Lineage (NCBI taxonomy): Eukaryota > Metazoa > Mollusca > Bivalvia > Mytilida > Modiolidae > Modiolus > Modiolus philippinarum. The sequence goes on along the minus strand of MJUU01017509.1, from coordinate 10,094 downwards.
CCGTTTGAAGCAGATATCTAATTTTTTGCACCGTTAATTCATTGAATGGTTCCGTTGGCGTGCCTAAATAACGCAATGCGAGTAAACGCAATTTGATGTATTGAGAAATGCGTCGGACGAATGTTTAAAATATTATTTCCATAAATGAAATGAGCATAAAGTTAGATATAAATCAGGAATCTTACCTATCAATGGATCTTTAAAACTTGACGAATCTTTACAATTAGCGCCATTCCCTGTTATCTGATTCAGCAATTCAATGATGAAGCCATTAGAAAACATAAATAATGAACACAGCACTGCTAGGACTTTCATGTTTGAAATTTGTCGTTACAATGAGAAAACAAATTTATAGTAAATAAATATACTCTGTGTGCTGTCAATGATTCATTTGTCCAACAAGACAGCTTTATATGCAATGATTAATCATTAATTATTATAATTTGGTCATTTAATCATGCAAAACAAAGAAACAAAATTTATGTCTTAAAAACATTGTGGTTGACAGCTTAAACAACATGGACACGGGTAAAACAAGACATTATTATTGTTATGGTCTTTATCCCCTTTTTATTTCTTACTGCCAACGGGCACTTGTTTTTATCATAAAAGTTTTATATTGACGCATCATTATACAACATACTACAGAATGAAGAAGAAACACAATTTACCTTTGCTCTATTAATTTTTATTTTCTTGTCGTCTTCCTAAAATTTAATTAGACATAGAAAAGAAGCATTCCTTCACAGATGTTTCTGTTTTGAATATAAATATTTATCACAAAAATAGTCCAATGACAACAAATTAAACATGTAATCCAAAGCTTAAATTGTTATTGGTCAGTTCTAAATAGTATAAGCCAACGTAAACCAACTGTTTTCGAAGTCCCTTGCATGGACACTGACTAAAGCTTAAAACCTAATCTGCATTGTTTGTTTCTTCAAAGATTCACAGACTTAACAAGTTACTTGTTACTTCCAAAATTGTCGAAAAAACTGGAAACAGGTTTGCTATTTTATGAAATGATATGGAGTAAATGAACATGAGATCATAACACATATGTTAACTCCAACTGCAATTATTTTAATGAGCTGTATGGCCATTTCGGAAATTTATTCCTCACCTACTATATTTTAAATCTTCAGAATTTTTTTGTTTTTTTTTGTTTCTGTTTTTATTTCGTTTTATTATTATCTTTTTAATTTTATTTTATGCATTATTTTTTAGTTTTTTGTTTATTGTTTATATATATTTTTTTGTTTTGTTTTGGTTTTGTTTTTGTTTACACCAATGTTGTTACCAAACTGGTACTTTGTTTGAAATTCCCACTTATATATTTTAATTACTTACACAGTTTTATTTTAATTATTTACACAGTTTATACCACCACCTCGTAAAGGTTCTGTTACATTAAAACTATAATATTCAAACTCCACTGCAAATTTATAAAACAGTCAATGCGGGTTTGAAATCTAAAACAATCTGTTGAAATGAGTCAGCCTTGCAGCCCATACGCAGCCCCTATCTCTTTTGCGTTTCATTTTGTTTGTACTGTGCATCTAACTGTTTATATATCAGGCTTCTACATGCAGGTTCTATATGATTATTAATAAAACAAAGCACCAATGCACTCTTGGTTAAGCTACATTGATTTGCGAGATTATATGGGTTTACAATAATACTAGTAATGTTAATTATAAAAGTGTTAATTTTGGAACTCTTCATAAAATCTCTTGCATTGGCCCTCTATTGCTTTAAGTAGTGTTTCCCTAACATTGGATAATGTTTCACATTCAATATGAAAATGGTGTTCTGTTTCATCAACTTTACCACACAGCTTATTTATATATATATATATATACAGTAAATACATCATACTTATTGAATTTACTTCGGTTACTTTGCAAGACATATCTTTAAGCGTACTACAATGCATATAATATCAAACGGACATGTCATATCATGATATTAGTTATCAAAATAGAATGTAGCGTACCTTTATTATAGCTTTCAGCTATATGCTTAGATGATGAGTATATCTTTGATTCTTCATTAATCTTTTCATTTTTCAGTATTTTGTTGTTCATTACCACTGGGCCGATTCCTTGATGCTGGTGGACTCTTAGTCCCAGAGGGTACCAACCTAGTAGTCAGTACTTCGATGCTGACCCAGAAACCGATTTTATTGAATTTTGCAATATCTAAATTTTACAAAATTTAGTTCAAAACTAAGGAGTATCTCCCTCATGCATAGCACTGTCCTTAGCTGAATTTTGGCTATTCTATTCAGGTCTTTTTGATTATTTGTTCTCTATCAACTTACAAGTACACGTTTTTCGGTTAATGGACTTCCAAATGTTTTGGTTTTATCTGCACTGTTGAGACATAAGTTGTCGAAATGCGCATATGCAGAAAATAAATCAAAAGTAACTTCTGTATTTTGCTGTTCATTTCAATATTTGTTGGCTTTCTTGTTGATCATATTTTTCCATTGATATTTGGTGATAGAAGATTGAGGGTAGCTATAACAGTCTCTGATGATTGATATTTGGTGATAGGAGAT
>MJUU01017508.1:0-63325 GCA_002080025.1 Modiolus philippinarum | reverse complement strand
AAAATTCACATTTTCTTCTTCTGCTCTGAAACCGCTGAAGCAAATTCAACCAAACTTTACAGGAATGATGAACTAAAGATTCTTAACAAAGATTGCTCATTTCGTTCCAATCCCAGAAAAAGCATGGCCGCCAGCACGGAACATAGTTTAACATTGGCCCTATGGGAAAGTCACATTTTCATCTTCTCCTCTGAAACCACTGAAGCAAATTCAACCAAACTTTACAGGAATGATGTACTAAAGGTCTTTAACACAGATTGCTCATTTCGTTCTGATCCGATAAAAAAAAACATGGCCATCAGCACGGAAGCTAGTTTAAGATTGGCCCTATGGGAAATTCACATTTTCATCTTCTCCTCTGAAACCACTGAAGCAATTTCAACCAAACTTTACAGGAATGATGTATGGAAGGTCCTTTACAAAGATTGCTCATTTTGTTCCGATCTGATAAAAAACATGGCAACCACGGCAGAACTTAGGTTTAACATTGGACCCTATGGGAAAATTCACATTTTCTTCTTCTGCTCTGAAACCGCTGAAGTAAATTCAACCAAACTTTACAAGAATGATGAACTGAAGGTCCTTAACAAAGATTGCTCATTTCATTCCGATCCAATGAAAAACATGGCCACCAGCACAGAACATAGTTTTTTTTGGCCCTATGGGAAATTCACAGAAAAAACATGGCCACCATGCAGAACATTGAAAACCCTGCTTCAGCATTTTGTCAGGTGAGCGATACAGGCTCAGTGTCTGAGCCTCTAGTTACAAATTGAAATATAATGTCAAAGTTAGTCAGTCCGAAAAGTCATTGTGTGAAATCATCTCCCTTCTAAGCATGCTAATGAGGTAGGCGTCTACTTCATCAGTCATATTTTAGAAACACGTCGTCTGTTGATGGTGCATAGTAACGGCTGGATATTTAGGTTGTTCGGGTATATAAATCACAAAGGAACGATGCATATAGTAAAAAAAAACTTTTACAAAATAAAAGTTAACAATTTGTCTGCTATTGCACGTTCAATTGTTAATAGTTGATGTCAAATGTGTTCACTGCCAACACATTTAAATTAACCTGGCGATAATAAAATATTATTAAAAGACAAAAAATATAAGGGGCGGACACAATTTCTGTATAAAAAGATAGCCAAAGGATTAATCTTGAAGGAGAAATATGAAATTATTGATTTCAAAGATGTATATTTCCAACATCCAAAATGATATCCCGTAACCAAGGTATAAGTGAGGGTGGTATCTTCGATTGTGTTCATTATTTGGCGGTAAATGTTATTTGGAAACACTGCCAGGGCACTCATAGGGATCAATGTACCCCATTATGGTAAAATTACACGAAATTAAATGGAATGTTTCGAGATTTCTGTATCTAAATATTTATTTGGAACGGTAGTCGAATGTTTACTGTTCCTTTTAAAACAATATTAGAACAAACTATAGACAAAAAATCAAATTACGATTACCTGAATGAGCCTCTGACTCTAAGTTGTAATCAAGACGTATATTGGTAAATTCGATTTCATTTCTAAAAATAGAGCCAGTATTGTAGCAGACTCCACGAACTTTTGGGTTTTATTCTGGGAATTTTCTAGGAAGGGCGGAAATGAAATTTTGCACACACATTTATCAATTCCTTATTTTGGAGAAAATCCGGAGATGTATTGACGGTTCGGTTCTCACTGACTTTAAATGTATATTTGATTCATCCAAATTGATAGACACCCACTTCAGTCCACTTAAACCGCAATTTACGCACTAATTACAAACTTTACAACTAAACGACAAACATTTACATTATTTCTATACCTTAATAAAATACACGATTTAAAAAAATCATTAAATTTTCCTAATTAGAAATAACTTTTCGGAATTTGTAACTACGGAAAACAATCTAAGTAGACTTTTTTTGTTTCGTTTAATGATAAGTTCCATTTCTTTTGTTTAAAACTAATCACTTATCGGCCTGTAGTCCCCAAGGGTATATACAAACCCAGTAGCTAGTGCTTCGGTGTTAAACGGAAGACCAATTTTATTTGGAAACTTGCAATTTCTAAATTTTAGAAAATTTTGTGTGTACAGCTCCGTTATTCTTTATTTTGGCTTTTCATTTGAATCACTATGGTTATTTGTTTTCTATCAGCATTTATTCGTATTTGGCTTATAGGGCCTGTAAGTCTCGTACAATTTTGGAACTTCCGGGATCAAAAAATGTACCCGGAAGTTACATTTTAAACAAAGATATATGACGTCAAAAATTTGAACGTCATAATGCTCAGACGTCATGTTTTGGCGGGAAGAGTTTTTAAATTGCCTGTTTATCGTGGATTCTCGTGAGTCACTAGTCTGGGATCCTTACTTAATATTCTCTTTACCGTAAGCGGCATCCGGTTCGAATATAAAGTCAGGTCACCAGCATTGAATCGGATTTCAACATTCGGAATGTCTCTAAATTTACGTAGGATCTGACGTCATGTATTGTTATTCCGAAATAAAGGTACGTGACGTAATATCCGGCGTTAATGTAAACAAACACAGCTGATTGAGATGAACTTGGTTTTAAAATGGATTTCTGTGCTACTTATGGCAATAACTTAGAAAAAACGATTGATCATTTCAATAGCTTTACAAGAAAAACAATCGGCTGTTTTATTTAAATCATATACAGTCTAACTTGAAGCAGTTGAAAGAAACGCGCGAAATGCAAGTTCAATATTTTGTAACCAAGATGGCGATTTATAAAGCCAATCAAATTTGGTAAGGGATTGCTGATGACATGGAGTTATATTTGAAGTGAAGCTAGCGTAAAGGAAAATATTTTCCCAGGGTACCAGGTTAGTGAGTCACATGACGAGACTTACAGACCCTATTATCTTCCAAGTGTTTTGATTTGGTCTGATTGATTGATTGATTGAATATTGTTTAACGTCTACTCAGCAATATTTCAGCTATATTAAGACGAGAACAAGTTTGTTGATAAAAGCCAGGGAGGGCCCATAAAAGTCGAAATGGCCATCTTCAGAGACTAAATTAACAGTAACTTCGGTATTTGTTATTCGGTGTAATATACTTACATTCTAGCACAATACGCACCAATAGCAATGATAAAAGCTAACGCAGCCGCAGATATGCTGAGAATCATGGGTAAATGTGATTCTGTATCTAAAACATATACAATTATATAAGTGAATCGTTTGTTTTGAAATCCTAATGTCAATGTGCAACATTTATAGGACTACTTCACAGTCATGGACTTTCTACACAATCAGAATGAAATATCCACGGTAAACAAATTGCTTTATATTGATCTGTGCGTGACGAATAGAATTTGCACCACGGTTTGCACGTGTCTACTTTGAATGTTTGGACCGTCGGAATGCCACCACGATCGACGTATTCAGAAGAATACAACAGTACATGATAATTTACATTATTGTAATATTAAGATGAGCAAAGTGTAAAATATATTAGGAAGTTTATTTCCTAGAAAAGTTTCATCATATGCAGTGTAAATCAAGAGTTATATAATTTTGAAACGTTCTGCGCTAGGTCTTTTTTCTAAACTTCTAAGTCTTCCGCTGCATCACTGACATTCATTAACGCTTTTAATTCATTTTTTTTGTCCGGAATTGCTAGCAGTGTTTACTTCAAATTACTAAAATTAATTTCTATTACCGGTCCTTGCATATGTGAAAGGACTAAAGAAGAGGTCGACGTAACTATGTGCGCGGCCATAGCGATACTGAAACCAATACCGGTATCAAATCGATTGACATCAATATTAAGTCGATTGACATCAATATCAAATCGGTTGACACCAAAATTCTTGTAGGTTCTTAGCATTACCTGTATTTGTGTAATAAACTTCTAACCTTAAAACATGGGCGAGTGCTCCACAACGGAACCCATAACTAAATTCACAGTAACTTCGGAATTATGTTATTCAACGATAACATACCTACAATTTCTTTACTATCCATTTTTTGTGTCGTTGTTTCTGTAAAATCAACAGAAAAAAAGCTTGGTGAATTGTGAAAAAGAAGTCATCTTAACTAATGGGAAAATACAGAACTGTCTATATTTGCTTTTATTTTTGTTTTTTATCCGTACCAATTATGACCTGCTGGTACAAGTTTGACTTGCAGAAAGAAAATTTCAGTTGAAATTTATACGTTATATTCTTTCTTACGGGAACAATCAGTACTTTTTGTGTTATGTGTTAGGTGTTGACGTGGTTTGTTTTGTTCTCCCTATGTTTGTAGTTAAGTGTTTTACGTTTTGCCAAGTATTAAATGAGAATAAAGAGGTTTTACTTTGATTTTTTGAAATACTAGAACATGCAATATCAATTGAAAAGGTATATATTTTGTATCTTTACCACACCGAGTCAAACAAGAAATACAGTGAAAATGACGTGATTAAGATGCTTGAATTTTTTATCGACAACATTTTTGTTGGATGTGGAGGCCGTGTTTTTCAACAGACAATAGAGATTCCTATGGGAACAAATTGTGCGCCACTTTTAGCTGACCTTTTCCTTTTTTCGTATGAAGCAAAGTTTTTACAAGGGCTTATACAACAGAAACAAAAACAACTAGCCCAGACTTTTAATTTCAGCTTCAGATATATAGACGATGTACTTTCTCTTAATAACCCAAGATTTAAAGAATATTTACATCGTATCTACCCCAGTGAACTTGAGATTAAAGAGACAACCGATACACCCGATTCTGCTTCATACCTTGACCTTTTGTTATACATTGACGAACATGGACGTCTGAAATCTAGATTATATGACAAACGTGATGATTTTGACTTTCCAATTGTGAACTTTCCCTTTCTCTGCAGCAATATACCTTCATCCCCAACATATGGAGTATATATTTCACAATTAATTCGTTACTGTAGAGCGTGCAGTACATACAGTGACTTTGTGGAAAGAGCAAAAGCACTGTCACAAAAACTGCTGAGTCAGGGATATGTTCAGCCTTTGTTACTTTCGTCCTTTCAGAAATTCTATGGCCGTCACCACGACATCATAGATAGGTATGAAATGTCAGTGTCACAAATAAAAACTGACATTTTCAGCTAGATTCGCGTCTTCCCGGATTTGACATTACCGGTTTTGACTTTACCCTGGATTGACCCACTTTCAGTGTGACGGATGCTGTGCACAGAGCAGGACATGCTTACCCTTCCGGAGCACCTGATGTCACTCTTGTTTATTGAGAGTTCACACTGTTAGTGCTTTAGTTTTTTGTGTTGTATATGTAATGTTCGTGTGTTTTGTGGGCATGTGGTGTCTTTGGTCTTCCGTCTTTTGGTGTTCTTGCTTTTGCCTTGTCTCTGGACTTTGATTTGTGTAATCTTGTGCTTTGCTACTGCCGTTGTTTCAGACAAAACCTGTCGCAGTCTTATTTATTAACTCTGTTACCTATTGGTGACTTACTGGTAGTAACATGATTGACACATCCCTGAGAATGATGACATCTGGAAAATTTGAAAAATAAATAATACAAAGATAAAAAATTAATGCTATATAAATTAATTGAAATTAATGACCTTATAACCATAAAGTTAGTTATTTTTCAGTAATTGTTTCACTTTCTGAAGAACATTCAACAAAAACTGATGCTGAAATTGGATCATAAATTTGTCTTCAGAATTTATATTAACTTTTAAAGAGTTGTACGTTAACCATGGGTGCGCAAAAATATATATAGGCAAAACCTTTTAGAATACTTTCGTCATCTGTGCATTTTGACTTGCGCCTGGTCTTAAAAAAAAATTGGAGACTTGCTATTGTAAACTAATTTAAACAATAGTGGTCCTTTTGAATTGTCTAACAATACTATTGTATATCAATCTGTAATGGCCTGGGGAGGTTTTACCTTGATCTGTTGATGAAAATGGGAACTATATATAATTTATAAAGTCACTGAAAAAGTATGTACTTTTGGAAAATTAAAAATTACATCATTAAAAGAATAATTGTTGCTTTCTTGATTAATTTAAAGGGAATTTATATCTCTTAAATTTATTGAAAACTTATGATTGAGTCAATTTTTCTTTGTTATAAGGCAATACTTTATCAAGGTAAAACCTCCCCAGGCCATTACAGATTGATATACATTAGTATTGCTAGACAATTCAAAAGGACCACCATTGTTTAAATTAGTTTACAATAGCAAGTCTCCAAAATTTTTTTTACAATATATGTTGTTCTTGAGGTATAGGTTTAGGTGAGTTTTATCACATCAATTGAGTAATGAAATTGCTAGATTGGTTGCACAATAGGAATAGGTGGACCGTTAGGGTCATAGACAAGGGACAATAATAGGAAGTAAATATTTCTATGCGAGTGTTGTCTCATTATATTATATTATATCCTCTGCGGCTTTTTGTTGAGGAAATATTGGTCATAAGTATGTACTTAAGTACATTTGTTTTTATTCATTTTTCGAAATACACTTCAAAATTATTTCAGATATGTATTATTCATTTCGTGAAATAAACCAATTGAAAAAATACCGGAAACTCTTTGATAATTTTGTTGGTACTATCTAAACATAATGCTATTTTGGATTTGAAAATTCAATAAATGCACAAATGAAATTAAAGGTCATGTATCAAGGGTTCCTAGTGCTTGTGATGTAGCATATATATGGCTAATACATGACCTACTTCATATAAAAAATTAATTTCCAGTTTTATGATATTCTCGTCTACATTTACTCCAAACAGTCTGATTTTATTTTGTTCTCTGTTGATAGGATATAAGAAGGGAGTCATACAAACCTCAAATATTTCCTTGCATGCTTAGATAAACGTAAAATTTTATAGAAACAGACCCAGTCAAAAGTAGTCATGTAAGTTGTGAATATCAACTTTATAAACAAAATAAAGTGTGAAAATATATCGAGCACCTGTCAAAATCAGTTTTGTTATTTGTATTTTTTCAATTTATTTTTAATCGTTTTACATTTGACCGAAAATATTCAATAAACTTTGCTGCGAATTCACATACAAGATTTCTTATAGGCAATATAATCGATAAAACTTTTGTTAAGTAGTATTTCGGGAAAAATTACTTTTGCGGCAGAAATCTAATAATTCTCGATGTTTTTAATAAATGTAAAAATGGATAACAGGAAACACCTACAATGGCTGAAAACCATAATTACATGCCAAATTCTGCCAGGGAACTACACAGGAAAAACACGAATAAGACAAAAGACAAACGTAGACAACGATAGGAACTCGGGACAGCCGGACTTGGTACCGGCACTAGCAAAAGCCAGCAGTAGGGTTAAGCCGGTTTAAGGGTCCCCAAACCTCCCCTTTATCTGACCCGTTTCCCTATAGCATAAAACATTAAAATAAAATCCAATACAGGTAGAATACTAACTCCATGACCACAATCTTGAAAGGAGAGAAAATAACAATACGTGATTTTGAAAGACTGGTCAATTGATGCACGCTGCTAAACTGCCGGCTAGCTCAAAGAGCCTAGTCTGCTGGTAGAACACTGTCGGACAATGGAAGGAAAATCAAACTCACAACTTACCGGAAGAGTTTGGTTAAGAATCATTATAAATTTCAGTAGACATAGCAGTATCAGCGAGAGGCCAGTATGTGTGTCAAATTTTCAGGGCACTAGATCTCAAAGTAATTTAAAGGATGCAAGCGGAATATCTTGTCAATATCCCCTATTACGTAAAGAATGTAACTTACGTCTCAACTTTTCTGGACTTTTAATCAATTTCTGGCATTTTTTAACAACATTTCCGTAACAAGAGGCTCTGAAAAGCCTGTATCGCTCACCTGTGCCATGGCTGACATAATAAGTCAAAATTATCAAAATGTTTAAGGTTCTCATTTTCAAATTTTTTATTGACTGTTTGAGGGTCTCATTTTAAAGTTTGCTAATGTTATATGATCCAAAATTAAACAACGTTCCCCATTGGCAGCTATTTTTGATGGGGCGTAGACCGACTGTCACCTTTCTTGAAGAAGACCATGTAAGGATCATTGTGCCTCACTTTGGTTCCAATTGGCTTAGTATTTTCAGAGGAGATCTTTGAATGATTTCCCATGGGGTCCAAGGTTAAACAATGTTCCCCGCTGACTGCCATCTTAGATGCTATCCGGACATGCCAGACACAATTAATGAAGGGGACCAAGTAAGGATCAATGTGACTAAGTATCATTCCAATTGGCCATGTACTTTCAGAGGAGAAGATCCAATGTTAAAAACACGTTCGGTCCTGGCGGCCATCTTGGATATGATGTGGACTTGCCAGACATTTTTAAAGGGGCCACCTAAGGATCATTGTGCCCAAGTTTGGTTCCAATTGGCTCAGCGGTTTCAGAGAACATGTTTGAATGAAAAGTTTACGATGGACTGATGGACGGACCACTGACACAGCTCACCATGGCATAGCCATGCAGGTCTTTTTATTTTAATTGGACACCCATCATCCATGTCTACCATCGTAATTTTCAAATGGGATATTCCAGACTTATTGAACTTAATTAAAGTTCATAAATTATATATTTTTTTCAACATTTCTTATGTCTGAAATTCAATTAATATACTTAATTGAACTATCAACTTTTCTTATGTCTGTAATTCAATGAATATACTTAATTGAACTATCAATAAACAAATAAAACTCGACCCTACACTAATTTAGTGTTGCGGCAATATTATATGGCTTGCCATCATCAGGGCTCTGCCATTAGTTTCTTAATTTGGTAGAGGTCAATATGTCCCCCAAATTTTTATGCTTGCTGTATGCAATAACTGGTTCCGTTGAAAACACAGTTTTACAAATTTCATCATTTTTCAGTAGGTCCCAATGTTTCATTACATATTTCTTTAAACCCTTTATACGTGGGTTATATTTTGTGGAAAAAACCAAAGGAATTTCCTTAGATTCTTCCTTACTTCCACTTTTCAAAAGGTCTGACCTGTTACGAGAGTTTGTTACGAGATTGGAAAGTATAGGGATAATCTCACATTCGAAGAACGCCAAGTAATATCATCTTTAAGAAATGATAGTAATATAATCATTAAGAAAGCAGACAAAAAACGGCAATTGTGTCATTCTTGATAAGAATGATTACATATCAGAGGTAAAACGGCAATTAAATACAGATCATTATCAACGAATTGATCAGTTTGATGCCGACAAGCTTAAAATTAAACTCAATACATACATACAAAATATGTACACCAATGGTGTAATTGATAAAATATCTCTTAAATATCTTTTAGAAGGTAGTAAACATAAATATGGCCCTGCATATATTCATATTCTTCCAAAAGTTCACAAATTAAATCAATCTGTGATAAAAGATATAGAAGAACATGGGTCAAATGTTGAAAAACATATCCCACCAGGACGCCCGATCATATCTCAAATAGGATCTGAATATATTGGTCATTTTTTGGATTATTTCCTTGTACCGATTGCTCAAAAACAACACACATATATTAAAGACACAACAGATTTCATCAATAAATTAGAACAGATAAAACCGCAGCTAGTCAGTTTTGACGTTACAAATATGTTTACAAACATGCCAATCAAAGAAATATTACCAGCTGTTAGAGAAGCATATGAAAATTTTGATAAATCAAACATTAAGGTTAAGTGCTCTCCAACGGATGATTTGATTTATCTTTTACAAGCTGTGCTCGAAAATAATGTATTCGAGTTTAATGGAGAATTGTACATCCAAAAAATAGGCGTTGCGATGGGATCTGCGGTTAGTCCGGAGTGCTCTGACATTTTAATGTATCAAATAATGAAAAATATATTTTCAAAACTTGAACATAAAGAACATATTGTTTTTTACGGACGATATCGAGATGATGCCTTTATTGTATTTGAAGGAACAGAAAGTAATATTTCAACTTTCTTTTCAATAGCTAATAACCACCATCCTCTATTGAAATTTACCTATGAACAATCAAGAACATCAATGAATTTTCTGAATGTAACTATTTATAAAGGAAAACGATTTCATGCTAATGGCATTCTTGATTTGAAAACATTTTTCAAACCAACAAATTCCTTTTTTTATCTACACCGGAAAAGCTGTCACTGTAGACACGTATTTAGAGAATTCATTAAGGGAGAAGCAATAAGGCAAATGTGCAACACAAATGATAAAGTGAATTAAGAAAAGCTCTTTCAAATTTTAAATTAAAATTGAAAGAAAGAGGGTATAACAATGATGAAATAGATCAAAATATCAGAGAAGCTCTCTCTCGTAACAGGTCAGACCTTTTGAGAAGTGGAAGTAAGGAAGAATCTAAGGAAATTCCTTTGGTTTTTTTCCACAAAATATAACCCATGTATAAAGGGTTTTTAAAGAAATATATAATGAAACATTGACACCTACTGAAAAATGATGAATTTGTAAAACTGTGTTTTCAACGGAACCAGTTATTGCATACAGCAAGCATAAAAATTTGGGAGACATATTGACCTCTACCAAATTAAGAAACTAATGGCAGATCCCTGATGATGGCAAGCCATATAATATTGCCGAAACACTAAATTAGTGTAGGGTCGAGTTTTATTTGTTTATTGATAGTTCAATTAAGTATATTAATTGAATTTCAGACATAAGAAATGTTGAAAAAAATATATAATTTATGAACTTTAATTAAGTTCAATAAGTCTGGAATATCCCATTTGAAAATTATGATGGTAGACATGGATGATGGGTGTCCAATTAAAATAAGAGGCCACCTAATGACCATTGTGCCCACGTTTGGTTCCAATTGGCCCAGCGGTTTCAGAGAACATGTTTGAATGAAAAGTTTACGATGGACTGATGGACGGACCACTGATACAGCTCAACATGGCATAGCCATGCAGGTCAGTTATAAAGTTATGCAGGCAATGAAGTTAGGATGCTATTTCAAAATTTATCTGGGAGAGATGTTTGCAAGGTGGGCAAACAAAAATTACCGATGGATACAATATATACAATATACAGTTATATGCAATTATTATTGATTTCTGAAAGTATTTTGCAAAAAAAAAAAAAAAAAAAACAATGTAAAAATTTGTACAAAAACACATTTTTTGCTCTTGATTATTTAACAAATATTTTTTTTAATAAAGTGATAGCAGGGAATTTCTCTCAAACTTAAAAGAGAAAAGAAAACCAAAGAAGATTTGAAAACAGAATTTAAAGGGAAATAACCCATTACCATATGGCATTGAAGAAATTTTTTTTGGTGAAAAAGAGTCAATATCTAAAACACAGGCAGTTAGATTTTCTTCAAAATTTCGGAGTATGTAGATCTTGATATGCTGAACATTTTTGCAATTTACACTTCACCTCTTTGAAATAAAAAAATAAAAAATACATAAATTTTGAAAATTTTACGGAAAAAGGGCTGTAACTCTGAGACGGGTTTTCCGATCTGCTTCAAAATTGCATGGGAGATAGATCTCGTCATTTTGAGCAATTATACCTTGTCAAATTTAATATCTGCATCGGTTTTTGAGTTATTGGACAAAAACTGCCATTTACCCCTATGTTCTATTTTTAGTAACAGTGGCCATGTTTTTTGACCTGCGGCCATGAAAATATAAAAATTGAAACTAGATACCCTAGTAATGATTCACTTAAAGTTTGGGTGCATTTGGCCATGTGGTTTCAGAGGTGAAGATTTTTGAAAGTGAGCTAACGACGGACGGACGGACGCAAAGTGATGGCAAAAGCTCACCCTGGAATAGCCAGGTGAGCTAAAAACGAGGATTGAAAATGCCCTTTACGAATAACGCCATATTTGGATATCATATGTTCATATCTATTATAATGCTGAATGAAAGGATATGGAGTAAATGTACATGAGACAAAGTCTCTACACATACATGGTAAAAACAAGCAAAGGAACATTGTTTTTATTGTTGTTCTTCATCTTGAAGCCATCATGAGGCCTTCAACAATGAGCTTTGCTCATACCTTATAGTAAGTTCAAGACGGTCCCTAGCACTTCTTAAATGTATTCAACAACTTATAAAATCTGTAACCCTGTTGTAAAAGTTTGGCGGTGATAGCAAGGTTAGCTCATTAAAATCGTCAAGAGTAGAACAAACTCTTGCGAATCGTTCCAGTTGAGAAATATACACCCCGTAGGATGGAGCTAGAGGAGGAAAGTCGCCGTGAAGAAAAAATATATACAGTCAGTGGCCATAAGTGTTGGCGCATACCACGTTTTTTTCCAAAAAAATTATTGTGAAGTCAATTCTTATCCGATCTCAATGAAAATTTCACCGATAAACTCAGAATCTTGTGAAGTTTACTTGTTTATTTCAGTGTAATTTTCTGAACTGTAGTTTCAAAGAATGCATGATTTTAACAGGAATTAAAATTTTTACGTCACAATTTCACTTGCATAAATATAGGGAATAATGACCCCAAATTTTACACTTCATTTTTAAATCTGTGATTCTTTAAAACCGCATGTCAGAAAACTATGTCCAAATAAACAAGTAAACTTCGAAAGATTCTGAGTTTATCAGTAAAATTTTTATTGAAATCGGATAATAATTGACTTAACAATAATTAAAAAAAAAAAACGTGGTTTCACATGAAATATACTAAGTACTAGTATAGAAAAAAAATCTTATGCGCCAACACTTTTGGCCACTGACTGTATAAATATATTTTCTTGACGGCGACAAGATAAGTGTCCAATTTTGTGATACAACAATCGTAACCATGACCAAACGTCATAAAACATCTGACGTCATAATGTAAGCTACACTCAAATGAAGACGACGTTACTCACTCAGTATAGGTTTCTAGATGTTTGTTGTCGTATTTAATGGAAGAAATAGCTACTTACATTCGATCAAATCAAAGATCGGATGTAAGAAATAAAAGTGACAATAAAAGTCCGAATCGATCAAAGGGAGAGACCAGTAATGAAAATCCGTATAACATTCGACTGAATCAGGGAAACACAATCCAACACAGAACATTTTTGGCAAACCGTCATATCCCCGACTTGGAACGGACATTTTATAAATAAAATGGTGGCTTAAACCAGGTTTAATGATGCATCAACCTCCCGCTTATATGACGACTAACTATAGCTTCTGTGTGCCAAGATTGTGTTAAATATTGTCAAAACCTAGAATTTTTTTCGCACAGGTAAAATGATTTTGTCGTTCGATGTACAAGCCTTGTCTCATACAGGTAAAATGTTTTTGTCGCTCGGTGCACACATCAAACTAAAGTGGCAAAAAGAGAAACCTCAAAGAAGAAGCCAAAACTTAAACAAAACCGTCTTCAATAAAATTGGAAATTGGAATTGAATATTTATCAATCAAATCTGGATATCGTCCAATAAATTTCTTCAGAAAAACTATTAATCTGAATTTCTCGAAGCCCTGATTTAAAAGTTTACGAATCAAACATCTGTGTCGTTTCAAAACAATCTTGATACTGACTACATGCTCTAGCGTAACGGATTAATTTAGAAATATATACTCCATATGCTGGGGAAAACGGAATATTACTGTCGAGGTGTAGAAAGTTTACAATATAAAAATTGAAATCGTCTCTTTTGTCATTAATTCGTGTGCTGAGGTTGCCACTGTCGTCAAACTCCAAAAGTAAATCTAAAAACGAAACAGAATGGTCAGTTTCTGTAGTGTCCTGTATTTCAAGTTCTGGGGGATATATTAATGGAATAAAGTCCGCAAATTTACTATTATTAAGCGAAAAGACATCATCTGTATATCTGTATGAGTAATTAAAGGATCTAGCCTCTTTAATTTTATTTTGTTTGACCAAATTTTGCAAAAACTCTGTTTCGAAAGTGAACAAAAACAGGTCGGCTAAGAGAGGAGCACAATTCGTACCCATTGGAATGGCGACTGCTTGTTGGAATATCTTGCCCCCCGAACTGGAAAAATATGTAGTCAATGAGAAATTCCAGCATACTGATACCTGTTCTTCAGTGTAGTATCGTGTGTTACCCGTTGGTACTTTGTTACTAAAATATGTAGAAGTATACGCTAAGGCTATATATTTAAAACTCGGTCATTTTTTGTAAGTAAATGCGTTCTTGATAAGATCAATCAAACGACTTTTCAATTTTGAATGGGGAAGAGTAGCATAGAGTGTAGAAAAATCGAATGTTTTCAACGAGTGGATCTTTGAAAGTGACCGGGTTTTCAAGTTGTTCAGAAGATCTTTTGAATTTTTGAGTATCCACATATGATTGATGCTACTACATGAATAAACAGTATCACAGTATTTTTGCTGGCCTTCTTTCACAGCAGTCAAAATCTTAGTTAGGATATGGACAGTTCTTTAGTAGAACAATTAGAAAAGCCGGCAATGTACCGTTGTTTGTACGGGCACTTATGAAGTTTGGATGTCCAGTACAAACTAGGCAAATCATTAGATTTGTCATTGGTAGTAATGTTTAATGATGCCATAAACGATTTATTATTTGCTAGGATTTCCTCTTTATCTATAGTAATATTTTTGTATGTTGGGCTGCCTGAGCTATTATCTACGCCAAGTTCTTGTATTAGGCAATCATAATAGTGCTTTTTGCACACAAAAACAACATTGTTTGCGGCTTTGTCTGCTGGAACGACAACATACTTTTCGTGAAGGGATGAAAGACAGTCTTTGAAGATAGATTTGGGTGCATTCTGTACGCAGTTTTTCGATTTATGTATTCTGCGTAACACTAAATGGTGAATAAAAGGATATGGAGTAAATGCACATGAGACAAAGTCTCTACAAATACACAGACCGGATAGCTTTTACCCACTCTGACAGTGTCTTGATGTCATCAACTTCAGATTCACGTCTTTTTCTCTCGTTTTGCTGCGCCGCACTCGAGAAAAGACGGAATTCCTTACATTCATGAAAGATACCCCTATCTTTAACCTGCTCTCATGTCAGAAGCTATTACACACTTTACTAGAATTCTACAGTATTTTCACATAATTAATTAATCTAAATCTCTGTCAAAGATGAAATTTGTTGATTTATACCGAGAAAAAAGAGCGAAAAACAATGCTACAAAAAGTGAATACGAAAACGAATATCAATTTGTATAACATGTTTCGTTCTTCGAATTGTAATTTACTTTTATTACCCGTGAAACACCCACACATAACATACAAGAGCATACATGCAAGATATTGAGCAATTACAAAATTAATCGTCCATTTGTATATTAGTGCGAGTTTTTATATGCACTACCACCATCCATGAAGAAAATAGAAATGAAATAAAATGGTCTACTTCTGAACCTTATACTAGACCGAGTGCATGTCTTAAGAGGCATTATCTGATAACCAGATAGTTCAAACCAGACAATTCTTCTTTGAATAACAGTTATCCGTTGGATGAGAATTTGTACCGCCACGTAATATTTATTTCTCACCGGATATCAAAAATATTATGAAACAGTAAAAAATCTGTTTATACATTCATGTATTCTTTTGCTTCATGCAAAGCTCATTGTTGAAGCCTCATGGTGACTTCAAGATGAAGAACAACAATAAAAGCGTTGTTCCTTTGCTTGTTTTTTACCATGTATTTTAGAGACTTTGTCTCATGTGCATTTACTCCATATCCTTTTATTCACCATTTACGACTGGAGTTTGTCTCTCCTGCAGAGTGGAGTCCGTAAAACGATTCCCCGTGCGAGAGATGTATGCTCTCTATATTTATCAGTTATGGTGTACTTGTGCGTGAGAGAATTTCTCATATGGATATACTATTGATACTTTCAAATTTTGGCTATTATTTTTGTAATTTTCGAAATGTAATCCAGACCACCTGTTTTAAGTGCCCACATCTCACTATTTTATAACGCCAAGTTTTCTTACATTCGACTTGATGAGTGCCCTGTGTTTGTCTATATGTTGTGGTTGTCCACTAGCTTAAGACACTAGTGCTTTTGTCGGGCAAAGGATGACAGTGATTGTAAGAGCACTTTGCCAGTTTAATTGATGTTTGTTGACAATCCCGCACCCATGACCAAGAAAGACATGGATGTAGCGTTGCTCGACAATTAACAAAGAATTCCGCTTAAACCGATGCTAGGGGCCGTCTTGAACTTACTATGAGGTATGAGCAAAGTTCATTGTTGAAGGCCTCATGGTGACTTCAAGATGAAGAACAACAATAAAAGCGTTGTTCCTTTGCTTGTTTTTTACCATGTATTTGTAGAGACTTTGTCTCATGTGCATTTACTCCATATCCTTTTATTCACCATTTATAATGCTATCTATCAAGTAAAGATAAAAAATCAACATTAATTGAAATAAAAGGGACAACAGGAAACATCTACAATTGCTGAAAATAATAATTACATGCCATAATCTTCCAGGGAACTAAATAGGAAAGACACAAATGAGACAAAAGACAAACGTAAACAACGATAGGAACTCGGGACAGCCGGACTTGGTACCAGCACTAGCAAAAGCCAGTGGTAGTGTTAAACCGGTTTATGGGTACCTAAACCTCCCCTTTATCTGTCCCGTTTCCCTTTAGTATAATAAACATACGAATAAAACCCAATACAGGTAGACTACTTACTCCATGACCACAATCTTGAAAGGAGAGAAATGACTACGTAATCGTTTTGAAAGATGGGTCAAGGAGTGCTGGCCGTTAATCTGCCGGCTAGTTCAAGGAGCTTAGTCTGCTAAAACACCGTTGCCTTACGGGAGAAAAATCAAACTCAAAACTTCCCGAAGGATTTGGTCAAGAATCATAATAAATTTCAGTAGACAACGGCAGTATCAGTGAGAGGCCAGTATATATACATTTTTCAGGTCACTAGATCTCAAAGATAATTTAACGGATGCAAGCAGAGTATCTTGTCAATATCCACTATTACGAAAAGAATGTAAATTACGTCCCAGCTTTTCTGAATTTTTAATCAGTTCCTGGCATTTTTTAACAATATTGCACATTTTTGGACGTTTTACATTGTCTACTTTCATCAAGTGTTTACGTTAAGTGCAAATTTCCTTGTTTCAAGTGTGATTCAAGTTGTCAATAAATAAATCAAGTGCCAAATCGAATGTCGGATATTTTTTCAATAAATTTTATTTTTTTGTGACTTAACATGATTTTAGGCGTCTTACAAAGTTGTTTAAATGTACACCTTTTCGTAAAGCCATGATCAACACCGGGTAAGGTTTTGCAGGACGGTATTAAGATCTATAATTTATAATCATATGTTCATATCTATTATAATGCTGAATGAAAGGATATGGAGTAAATGTACACGAGACAAAGTCTCTACACATACATGGTAAAAACAAGCAAAGGAACATTGTTTTTATTGTTGTTCTTCATCTTGAAGTCATCATGAGGCCTTCAACAATGAGCTTTGCTCATACCTCATAGTAAGTTGAGGACGGCCCCAAGCACTTCTTAAATGTATTCAACAACTTATGAAATCTGTAACCCTGTTGTAAAAGTTTGGCGGTGATAGCAATGTTACGTTCATTAAAATCGTCAAGAGTAGAACAAACTCTTGCGAATCGTACCAGTTGAGAAATATACACCCCGTAGGATGGAGCTAGAGGAGGAATGTCGCCGTGAAGAAAAAATATATACAGTCAGTGGCCAAAAGTGTTGGCGCATACCACATTTTTTTCAAAAAAATTATTGTGAAGTCAATTCTTATCCGATTTCAGTGAAAATTTCACAGATAAACCCAGAATCTTGTGAAGTTTACTTGGTAATAACAGTGTAGAATTCATGATTTAAGTGCATGTCTCGGAGAAAACCATGCATAATCAAAATTTTTGACCGGAAGCATGGTTTTCAATGTTGCAGTTGTTAGACTATATGATAGTTGTTCAAAATCAACAATTATGACGACCTTGAAAGTGTTCTATTTTTAGAAATAAGGAATTTTGTTTTTAGAGCTTGAAATATGGGGAATTCGCTGTAATTCTGACAGCGAAAAAGTCAGTTTTCTGTCTGGTTTTCCTTGTGTTTGGTTTATTCAAGTTATATGAAAATTACAGATAATGAAATTTGATGAATATGTTTACAGTTGTTTGGCAGAAAATGTCATTTTATATATATTTGGCAATATGCCAAGTGAGAGCAAAAAACACTCTAATATTTGGTATTTTGAGTAAGGTTATTTCAAAGCCCAGAATCTCCTAAGGTAGGACGAATATTTCTATGAAAGTTGTCTGTTTATATCATTTTATATCTGATTAAAGATACTGTGAAGTATAAACCATGGATTGCAAGAAATAATGGTTATTCAATTATTTCAAAAATACAAAATTTTCACTATATTTTGTAAGACTGTTTAACTATATTAGTATTTGACTATACTACAGTGCTTCGCTAAATGGTATATAAGATTCCAAAATTTACGGATGGGTCATTTATCACGAAAATCATACATCTGAGTACCCTTATATCATAAAATGGTTGTAATAAAAAAAGATAAAAAATACCGAAGTTATTTTCTGCATATGCACATCTCGACAACCAATGTCTCATCAGTGCAGAGCAAACCAAAACTTCTGGAAGTCCACCATTCGAAAACAACTTTTTAAAGCTGATTGAGAACAAATAACCAAAAAGATTTAACTAGAAAAGCCAGAAATTCAGCTAAGAACAGAACTATGCACGAGGGAGATACTCCTTACTTTTAAACAAAATTTTGCAAAATCTAGATACTGCAAGTTTCAATACAATCGGTTTTCGGGTCAGCGCCGAAGTACTGACTACTGGGTTAGTGAATATCCTCGGGGACTAACAATTCACCAAATGGCATCGGCTCAGTGGAAAATGTCGAACTGATTAAATTGTCTTTGCCTTTTTTGTCATTAATTTGTCAGAGATTTGGGAATAGATATTCCTTGATTGAACTAGATCCTGTACGATTAATGAATACATTTCAACACGTTCCAATCATATACTAACAGTTATGAACGGTTTCAAGCTCACATCTAGGGTGAGCTTAAGCTCCAGTTTGCCATCACTTGGTGTCCGTCGTCCTTCTGTCCGTCTGTAATAGTTTACAGGAGGTTTTCACCAATCATTTGAGGAGGTGGAGCCGGAAGTGACGTTACCGGAAGTCATTTGACAAGAAACAGAAGTCACATTAACGGATATTTGCCATCCTTTACTGCGCATGCCTAACCGGAAGTAGCCATAATTGAAGCCCTATTCGGCCATGTTAACCAGGAATGACGTGTTGGAACATAATGCAACCCCACAGGCGTGTCTTTGGAAAGTATTGGAGCGCCCATGCGCAACACGACGGGTGTGTCCTAATTTGTAGACCAGAACTGGCCCCTTTTCAAGCCCTTTTCGGCCTTATCCAATTCATAATCTAACTCTGATCCTAAACATTCTTTAACCCTAATCATAGTAGTACTCATCAGTGTACTGTCTCCAACATAAGACAAATTCATCATTTGTTCTAAGCAGTACCATGTATTTCTCTTATGTTACAAACAATAACTGATCACTACAACTATGATTAGGGTTGGGGCACGCGAGCACAGCCAAAAAGGTACTCTTAAGCGACTCATGAGTCTTCTAAGCATACTTGCCTAAGGTTCGAATGAAATCAATAAACTAAAAAATTACTTGGGAAATACTGGCAAGAGTTATCTCTCCGTCCAAACTATGAATGCGGACATGATAGAAGACACACACAGATAAAAACAGAGGGATAAAAGAGCAAGATTTATATCCCCTTACAAACTGTAAAAGCAGACGTAATAGAAGACAACCACAGATCAACAAACAAAAACTTTCCTTCCTTAACGAACGCGGACCTGAGAAAAAACACCCTCATAAGTACAACACAAGCACAACTGCTGAAAGCTCCTGTAGGGTCTTCTACTCTCCTCACGTCATTTTCGGTTAACATGGCTGATAAGGGCTTCCAATAGGACCACTCCCTGTCTACAACTGGGTATTTCCACTTCTGGTCGCGCATGCGCGCTCCAATACTTTCCTTTAACACAACTGCGGGATCACGTGTTGTTCCAACGCGTTATTTCCGGTTAACATGGCCGAATAGGGTAGCAAGACACAGTTTCGTATTTTTGCGAGTGGGCATTTCCAAGATGATTACATCATTTCTGGGATTTCCTGCTATTTTAAGGTCCTAACATTGAAAATGTCAACTTTTTTATATTTATGTTTAGAGTTGGACTTGATGATACAATTAATAGATAATTGAAGTCTGAGCTTAATTTCAAATTTTATTTTGTGTCAACTTGTTGCAGGGGAGACAATTGGATGAACACTGTAGTTTGCCATGTGCTAAATTTTGAACTCAACTTCCAGGCAAAATAGCAGCTTTCAGAGCCGGTGAATTAAATTTCAATGGTAATTTCTGCACCTATATTGCTGAAATTTTTTTCTCAACATGGCCCGATTTGATGCAATTTTCAGTGAAATTTACCATTTTGTCCACATTTGTAATCATCTCAGTTTGCATTTACCATTTTCAAATTTATTTAATATTCTTAAATATCATGAAACTTCAGATTTTCAGCTTTCTATTGGTATACAGCTGTCCATATAAAATCTTATACATATCATATAAAGGAGGGAGTAGTTTTTATTGACTTGTCCATTATGACGTCTCACAAAATTACTGTGTTCTGCATCCTAGGGCTTCAAAAAGGGCCATTTCCGGTCTACATATGGGGACACACCCACTTCCAGTTGCGCATGCGCGCTACAATACATTCCCTTAAAACCCTTGCGGTGTCACGTGCTGTTCTAACACATCATTTTCGGTTAATATGGCCGAAAAAGACTTAATTAAGGACCACTCTCGGTTGTGCACGCGCAATTAAGGATGACAAATTATCCGGTCATGTTACTTCCAGTGACGTCACTTCCGGCTCAACACCCTCAAATGTTAAGTGAAAACCTCCTATATACTGATGTCCATCTGTCGTAAATTTTTGTTCTCAGAAACCACTGGGCAAATTGAAACCAAACGTAGTCAAAATAGTCTATACCTCATCTAAGGTTGCCGCCAGCAGGGAACATAGTTTAACATAGGGACCCTATGCATTCAAAGATATCTTCTCCTGTGAAACTACCAAGCCAATTGGAATCAAATTTAGTCTAAAAAGTGTTTGGTTTGTCCCATTCAAATTTCGTGAATTTTATAGGAAAAATGAAAGGATATTTATGTTTGTTCCGCATCCGGTGATTCTGTATCTCATCCAAGATGACCGCCAGTTGAGAACATAGTTTAACATTGGACCCTATGGGAAACATATCAAAGATCTTCACAAAAACTAGTAGTCCAATTATAACCAGATTTAGTCAGAATAGTCCATAGATGGTCCCTTCCGAGAAAGGTATCTGGCAAGTCTCTACCTTATTCAAGATGACCGCCAGTGGTGAACATAGTTTTACATTGGACCCAATGGGAAACACATTCAAGAGACATTCAAATACCTTCTTCTTGTAAACTTCAAGTGTAAGACTAACACGAATTCAGAATCCCAAACCGCAATGATTTTTCCCAAAACGAAAAAAATTGAAACCCACGAATAATATAACTTTCCGACACAGCACATATACTGTAATTGTTGCCTGAAATTGCTTAAAGGCTAGGCTTCCTTTTCTATTCGTACTAGGTCAAGGTCATATTAAACTTATCATGTAGGTAAGACTAGACATCACAGAGATGGTAGCCATCTCTGTGGCCCACGCTCTAATAACTGTAAATATAAATGCGTGTTGACCTAATACAGGTGTGGATTGATTGATACAAGTATGGACACAACAATATAGTCCTCAAGAAACATGATGTAGTACCCTCATGTCTGAGAAATGAATCCAGCAATATGGAATGACAATACAATGCTTGTGACAAAATTTCATGTTTGTACCATTTACCATTGTAGAGAAATGCTTGACAAAAAATCAATGGTGAAAGGTCACAAATCTTGGAATATGACACATTGACTTGAATTGATCTATCCACATGCCAAATACCAACAACTTTTCTCGAAAGACAAAAAAGTTAAGCCTGTACACAACTTTGCAATTAGAAAATCCATTATCTGACTTTGAAAACAAAGGTCAAGGATCATCAACCATGGTATATGACCCATGGCCTTGAAATTATCTACCTACATATTGAATATAAAAGCATATCTCAACAGATGAAAAAGTTATAGCCTGGTCACAACATGTCATTAAGAAAGCAATAATCAGCTGACCTTTAATTAAAAGGTCAAGGTCAAGGTCAAAGGTAACCAACCGTGGTTTATCACATCGTCTTGATTTGATTTACCTACATGCTTAATACCTAGCCTACATTAAAAGAAAAATAGCTAGGACAAAACTTGTCATTACAAAATCAATAATCTGACTTCCAAGACAAATGTCAAGTTCGAGAGTCACCAATTATTGTTCATGACACATTGTCTTGAAGTAATATCTACATGCAAAATATCAAAAGCCTTTCTCGGACAAGACTTGTCAATATAAAAGCAATAACCTGACCTTGAAGACAAATGTTAAGGTCAAAGGTCACCGATGAAGGTTCATGTCACTTCATCTTGAAGTGATCTATCGACATGCAAAATATCAAAGGCTTAAGTCAAAAGACAAAAATATAGCCCGGACACGAAATTGTTACGGACGGACGGACGGACAGAGTGATTACAATAGGCTGTCCGCCACCATGTAGACGGCCCTTATCAAGGATAGATATGTGCACAATATGATAAGTAGACTTTATTATTAATTTTGAATTCAGATATTAATTATAGTAATTTTAACAATTTTTCGATAAAATTTAAATGCTTCAAAAAAAAAGAAGAAGATACATTGGAATCCATGATTGGAATTTTAAAAAACATAAATTTCATCTTTAAATGACATAAAACAAATAAATTGATTATAGTTTATGTCCTAACTCAGGAGATTTGGACTTTGTAAAGACACTTTGACCAAGGAATGGAAAATTTACCAGTTTTTTTGCTAAAACATGGCACTTTGCCAATTTTTTATATAGATAATAAATATGATGTTAAATACATTCTAATATGACCAAATGTAACACTAAAATGATATTATGATGTTTGATGAACATAAAACATAAGGCATAAAACCAGAGGCTCCCAGGAGCCTGTATCGCTCACCCGGCTTTCAGTTGCCACAATCAAGGTAACATTGTAAGTTATACAGGTGATCTTCAGTCTATCAAACTTTCGTAGCTGGAACATCACCAATATCTTGAACTGTTTTAAAAGTTTGATCATGTTCAACACGGCGGGTGTCTTATAAGAAGCAGGAGATGCTTACTCTACCGGTACACCTGAACTCACCCATAGTTTTTATTGGGTCCGTGTTGTTCATCTGTATGTGTGTCTTCATTTTTCTTTTTTGTCCCGTACTTAAGTGTTGTACTTGTTTCTTAGTGTTTCCGATGTTGCCATTGTCCATAGATTGTTCGTTCTTTTGATTGACGGTTCGGTTCTCACTTACTTTACTTTATTTCTTTGTCGGGCTTTTTTGACAAAAAAGTTCTTGCAAAGGATCACTTTCGACACCAATTTTGAAGTCGAGACCTTATTTTGTAAATGGCTGTCAACGAACAATTTTCAACATAGGTTTGAAGTCGCAACTTTTTTGGCAGCCACTTTGAAAATGGCCGTCAGAAAACAATTTTTAACATCAGTTTTGAAGTTGCGACATCAATACCTATTTGGAAACCAAATTTCATTGAAATCAGACAAAGTTGAATTTGCCACTTTTTGGTGGTCATTTTAAAAATGGCGGTCAACGAACAATGTTCAACACCGGTTTTGAAGTCGCAACATCAATATCTATTTGGAAACCAAATTTCATTGAAATCAGACAATGTTGAATTTTCCCGCCTTTTTTGGCGGCCATTTTGAAAATGGTGGTCAACGAAATATTTACAACACCAGTTTTGAAGTCGCCACAGCATGGCAAACATTTCATCATATTACACTTAACCTTCATCTTCTATAGTTTCGAAAATAAAAGACGAAAAATACGAAAATTTTAAAAATTCCGTGAAAAAAGGGCAATAACTCTTACAAGGGTTTATGGATTTTCTTCAATTTTTCAGGATAGGTAGATCTTGATATGCTGAACCCTCGGCTTCACATTTCTTATCATCAGAAACTCGGCAAGCCTTGTTTCTGACTGGAAATGTGATCCCTCGGGTGGAATTGTCCAATCTCACATTTGAGAACATGACTGATTATTATATTCTTCCGTAAATGATGGTTTTCAGTGTGAGACGACCCATGTGAGATCGATGCATGCGACCTCGTCTCCAATGGGTAAACGATTAACCATAAGTGTCCAATTTTGTGATACAATAATCGCAACTATGACCAAACGTCATAAAACATCTGACGTCATAATGTAAGCTACACTCAAATAAAGACGACGTTACTCGCTCAGTATAGGTTTCAAGCTGTTTGTTGTCGTATTTTACGGAGGAAATAGCTACTTACATTCGATCAAAATCAAAGATCGGATGTAACAATTCTTCGGCTTTCCCTCTCGTTTCGCTGCGCTCCACCGGAGAAAAGACGGAATTTCTTACATTCATGAAAGATACCCCAATCTTTGACATGCTCTCATGTAAGAAGCTATTACACACTATACTAGTTTTCTACAGTATTTTCACATAATTAATCTAAATCTCTGTCAAAGATGAAATTTGTTGATTACTGAGAAAAAGAGCGCAAAACAATGCTACAAGAAGTGAATACGAAAACGAATATCAATTTGTATAACATGTTTTGTTCTTCGAATTGTAATTTACTCTTATTGCCCGTGAAACACCCACATAACATACGAGAGCATGCATGCAAGATATTGAGCAATTACAAAATTAACCGTCCATCTGTATATTTGTGCGAGTTTTCATATGCACTACCACCATCCATGAAGAAAATAGAAATAAAATAAAATGGTCTACTTTGGAACCTTATACTAGACCGAGTGCATGTCCTTAGAGGCATTATGTGATAAACAGATAGTTCAAAACCAGACAATTCTTCTTTGAATAACAGTTATCCGTTTAATGAGAATTTGTTCCGCCACGTAATATTTATTTCTCACCGGATATCAAAAATATTATGAAACAGTAAAAAATCTGTTTATACATTCATATGTTCTTTTGCTTCATGCTTATAATGTTATCTATGAAGTAAAGATAAAAAAAATCAACATTAATTGAAATGAAAGGGACAACAAGAAACATCTACAATGGCTGAAAATAATAATTATATGCCATAATCTTCCAGGGAACTAAACAGGAAAGACACAAATGAGACAAAAGACAAACGTAAACAACGATAGGAACTCGGGACAGCTGGACTTGGTACCGGCACTAGCAAAAGCCTGCGATAGGGTTAAACCGGTTTATAGGCACCCAAACTTTTCCTTTATGTGCCCCGTTTCACTATAGTATAATAAACATACGAATAAAACCCCAAACTGGTAGACTATTTACTCCATGACCACAATCTTGAAAGGAGAGAAATGACAATACGTAATTTTGAAAGATGGATCAAGGAGTGCTGGCCGCTAATCTGCCGGCTAGCTCAAGGAGTTTAGTCCGCTAAAACACTGTTGCCATACGGGAGAAAAATCAAACTCAAAACTTCCCGAAGGATTTGGTCAAGAATTATCGTAAATTTCAGTAGACAACGGCAGTATCAGTGAGAACCCGGTATGTATGTAAATTTTTCAGGTCACTAGATCTCAAAGCTTATTTAACGGATTCAAGCAGAGTATCTTGTCACCCCGGGCTTGTCACTATCCCCTATTACGTAAAGAATGTAAATTACGTCCCAGCTTTTCTGAATTTTTAATCAGTTCCTGGCATTTTTTAACAACATTGCACTTTTTTGGACGTTTTACATTGTCTACTTTCATCAAGTGTTTATGATAAGTGCAAATTTCCTTGTTTCAAGTGTGATTCAAGTTGTCAATAAATAAATCAAGTACCTAATCGAATGTCGGATATCTTTACAATAAATTTTATTTTGTTTTTTTTTTATTTTTGTGACTTTACACACTAAGAGTGCCTTTTCGTAAAGCCATGATCAACACTGGGTCAGGTTTTTTTGCAGGACGGTATTAAGATCTGTAATTAAAGAGTTACGCCCAGTTTCTCCCAATTCAACAATTTACTAGCTTAGGGGGCAGGACATGCTTACCCTTCTGGAGCATCTGATGTCACTCCCGGTTTTCATTGGAGTTCACACTGTGAGTGCCTTAGTTCAAAATGTTATCTTTTTATTTCCGTGCATTGTAGCTGTCTCACGTCCTTGTTTTGTCTTTGTTTTTATCTGTTACCGTTTTTGCCGTGTCTTTGGACTTCGATTTTTGTAGTCATCACTTTCCTTGTTCCTTCGGTATTCTACTGCCGTTGTTTACTCTTATTGACCGTGAAAAGTCCACATTTACGAACAAGAACAGACAGTTCTACATGCAAAATATTGAGCAACTAAAAATTATGAGCAGTGAAAATAGGTGTAATATTGACGGGACCTAGAATAAAAAGATAATCGATGGTCAAAATTTCGCGTCATAATTATTCTTCTTAACATTTTTTGCTCTAAAAAGTTTGTTTCTCTTTGGTCAAATACTTTTTATTTGCAAACAACACAAATGGCGATTTCCTCCATAGAAGCCTTGCTAACATACCTACGATTGAAAGAGCAAAGTAAATAACGAGCCCAATTTCCACTGCATAAGACCTTGTTGTTTACTTTGCATTTTCATCCGGTAAAAGATTTAATGAAGTACCAGTGTTTAGAATTAAAATGCTGACCTTTTTGTTTTGAAGAACTTTGCTAAAAGAACAATATGGGCAAAAAATCTGAAAATCCATGTACGAATTTTTGTGATATAAGTCGTCAAAATTTTGCACATGCATCCCTTTTTAAATGGATAAAACCCGATGATATCAAATGCTACAGCAATCTGGCGCTCATACTCCCTTAATACCCACTTTTCTTAAATTTTCTAACACTGTCGATAAATTTTTCGTTTTGGCTTTTTAAATAGAATAAAGTATATGTATCATTTTTTAGTTCATCTGTGATCAAAGGTGGATCTTACATTAATATTCTTACTAATGTTTAGACTCAGAGAAGAGCCATGAACATCTTCACTCCCAATCAACAGCGGAAAGTTTTAAGGATATACGAATAAACTCTCATTTTAACAGAAATTAGACCTTTCTTTTCGCGATTAATAAAAAAGAGGCTATTCAAACATAATCAAAAACCGACTTATGCAGTAGACGTCAAAATAGAAACATCACTTCTCAGCTGTGATTAAATATTGAATTATTTCTACAAGGTGATTGGTAACTAGAAACTTATGCCATCAGGTCAATTCTGTATGATACACACAACTCTGGGGAGTAAATAATAAGAAAGTACATATATACAACTTACCGGGTAGCTTCACATTTACACATGTGGGTGCATCGCTTTCCATAACTAGGATAGGGACATTTCCTACACGGCTTTATACCATGTTCTGTTGTAAAACCTATATCACACTCTGCAAGAAGAGCTTAAACCTGTTAGTGGGAGTACTACCCTTTTCATTTTTATCACAAAGCGTGTGTATGATATGGTTAACGTTACCTAAGTGACCAATCAATTCAATAGTAAAAAGATATATTCCGACAAGGTTTACTATCAGTTGAAGTATTATAGGCAAACTACTATGACATTTGAAACAAGAGTTGTCAGAAGACAACATAGCTCGCCGGGGATTAGAGTGACCTCAATTCACAATCAATTTAAAATAATATATTATTGTTACTGCAATATTTTAAAATCTTGAAATGTGATTTAAGGAAGTCACATGCCAAATAGGAACTTCTTTACACTAAAAGAATAAGTTCTATAAGCAGGTTTCAAGTTTTTTTTTTTAAATTGCCACCAGGGCAAATGTCTACAACTATGGTACTGATAAATAGCTCTTTTCATAGGGAAGTCACATACCCAATATAATCACCCTATCACTATAAATAACTTCTTAAAGCAAGATTAAAGTTTAAAAAGAATGCCCTCAGGGCGAGGTCGAGGTCAAAATGTCCAATAATATGGTGCCGCCAGAATGCTATCATCATAACGAAGTCACATACCAAATATGAACATCCTACCTCTAAAAGTTAAAGTTTTTAAGAATTTATTTCAGGGGAATATCAAGGTCATTATGTCTACAAATATGATACGTACAGAAAGCTCTTATCGTTATTAAGTAATATACCAAATATGAACACACTAACACTTAACGACTAATTTCTAAAAGCAAGTTTAAAGTTTTTTTTTAAAACTACCTTGAGGGAAAGGTTAAAATGTCAACACATATAGCACCGTTATAAAGCTCTCATCATAAGGAAATTACATATCAGATATGAACACCCTACCACTACAAGCCTACCTTCTAGAGGCAAGGTTCAAGTTTTTAAAAATTGCCCTCAGGGCAAGTTCAGTTTCAAAATGTCTACAAATAGGGTACCGCTAGAAAGCTCTCATCATAAGGAAGTAACAAACCAAATATGAACACCCTACCACAAAAACTTACCTTCTAGAGGCAAGGTTAGAGTTTTTTTGTAAAATTGCCCTAAGGGCAAGGTCAGAGTCAAAAGTCTGGTACCACAAGAAAGCTCTTATCACAAGGAGGTCACATACTAAATATCAACATCCTTAATACTAAAGGTCTCCATTCCACAAGCAAGGTTAAAGTTTTTGCTGACGACGCCGACGCCGACGCCAGGGTTATGACAATAACTCTCTGGATATTCGTCCCGGTGAGCTAAAATATCGTCCGTACGAGACCTATACATAGTCAGTATAATCCCGAGTTAGTAATATCTACAATAAAATTTAAAGATTTATCCAGTGATGAGTATGAATTTTTGAAATTGTTAAACCAACTTTACAGTTTGATAGCAACAACTGAGTTGTAAAACTGCAAAGTTGGTTCAACAATGCTTAACCTAAGTTCTGCTGTTGGTCAAGTGAAAAGTATAAAATGACTTCAGCAGTTTTTCACGAGGGAATTCAAAAATTTCCCTTAAAATGACCATGACCATGATAGATCGATTTTAAGATAGATACATGATCAAATGACTTCTTGTTTCCCGAAACATTCTTGTCTTTTCGATCTTTACAAAATGTTTACAAATATTTGGCTTATGGCTTCCTTATGTTTTGATTTGATCTGCATTGAATAGAGATAAGTTGTCGAAACGGCGATATGAAGAGCCTAGATTTACAGCAACTTCAGTATTTTTGTAATTGGACAAATCATAATAAAATCCCATGTAAACCATGCAGAACAACAAGAAATGACTTTTTCTAGTGCGGTTCCCTTGTGGCTTGTGATTGTAATTTTCGACCATTGCATGTGTAAACTATTATCCTTAATTTTGTTTTTGAAGATTTTTATCGCTAAATGTATATGATTGTGTAATACGGAGGGCATGATCTTTCTGCTGGTTTATTTCATCGTTTTGAGTGGCACGAGATCGGACACAAGCGCTTCATTTAGAAGACTTTCAGTAACATATGAGTTTTCTGAGGATCATGCTCGCAGCGAACTATTTTAGTACTCAGTCTCCAGTAAAACCGGGAATAGGCTGATCTATTAGATATACAAATCTAGTAATTAGATAGTAGGAGATGCTTACCCTTTCAACGCACCGAACCTCATTAATATGAACAAGTCTTTATCATTTCTTACAGTTATTTTTCAACGGGCGACGAGACTTAAATATCGGAATACTACGCTTATTTGTACTTTACAAATACATGCTGAAGCAAATTTCCAACCATCCTATATATATATATCGTTCGGTATATGATCTTCCTTCTAATTTTATTTGCATTGAAGTTGCACATGTTGCAGGACGGAAATCAAGTAAATTTACAGTCATTTCATTATTTATTTTGAAACCTTCCAATATCTAAAATTTTGTAAATTTTATTGAAAACTAAGGAGTATCTCCCTCATGCAAAGCTCTGTCCTTAGCTGATTTTGGCTTTAACTTTACATCACTTTGGTTCTTTGTTCTCTGTCAGTTTTTAAACATCTTTGATTTTATGGTCTTCCAAACGTTTAGATTTTATTTGCACTGATGAGACAGAAGTTGTCGAAATGCGCATATGCAGAAAGTAAATTCACAGTGACTTCGGTATTTAAATACTACACAATGTATATGTGAACATAACATACCTATACATGTTTTATTATCATGTTGATAAAAGTCCCTACAACAAAATTCGCGCCTGAAATTGAAATGACAAAATAATCAAAATTAAAGACCAAACAAGTACATGTATTTGATTTGTGGTTCATATAAAGTATTTAATAAACCTTGCGAAAATTGATATTACCAAACAAATTGTTATACTCATTATATTAACTTACTCTCATATCCAAACTTTTACAACAAGGTTAGAGGTTTCATAAATTATTAATTACTTTTAAGAAGTTTTACAGAAGATATAAACATTTAATATCAAGATATGACGTGACTCGCAAACAGCTAATTACTAAAGGCATTTCTCATCCTCGACTTTATGGAAATGTTGTTAAAAAATGTCAGCAACTGATACATAATCCAGAATAACTTGGACGCAACTTACATTATTTACGTAATAGTGGATATCGACGAGATGTTCTGAGCAAATCTGTTGAATTGGCTTTCGATTCCAGTGACCTGATGACTGGCCTCTCACTGATACTGCCGATGTCTACTGAAATACATGACGACTCTTTAACAAAGCCTTCGAGGAGTTTTGAG
The DNA here is from genome assembly GCA_002080025.1 of Modiolus philippinarum. Lineage (NCBI taxonomy): Eukaryota > Metazoa > Mollusca > Bivalvia > Mytilida > Modiolidae > Modiolus > Modiolus philippinarum. The sequence goes on along the minus strand of MJUU01017508.1, from coordinate 32,445 downwards.
TTTGATTTTTCTTCCGTAGTGCGACAGTGTTTTACCAGCAGACTAGGTTCCCTGAGCTAGCCGGCAGGTTAGCGGCGAGCACTCTTTGACCCATCCTTCTAAATTACGTTTTGTCATATGCTTTATTTTCTAAGATAGTTGTCATCGAGTTAGTATAGTTTATCTGTGTGGGTTTTTATTTGTTATAGTTAAAATATATTGTTTCAGAGTAAGTAATTGAATTAAAGTGCTTCGTAAGAAAAGGGGTGGTCAAGATGCCTGAGCGCGAAGTGCGAAGGCATTTTAACCACCCCTCTTCTTACGAAGCACTTTAATTCAATTAATTACTCTGAAACTTACTTTAACTGATTTAAAGACCGTGCAATTTATTTAATATACAGAATTTTATATGTGAAAAAATGAATACTGACATCCCGCCATCAAAATAGAATTTTCTACTCATGTATATTCATCAGTTTATTAAGGCTATATGCATCAAATAGTTAATAAATGTATTTTTTGTTCTACATGCGGAAAAGTTGTCTTTTATATTGGTCTTGTGTCAAATATTTGTTTACTTTTATTATATAAATACCGATTAGATTGTATTTGAAAAATTACCTGAGTTATCGATCTGTTGTCACTTCAAATATATTTTCTTACATCTGTTCATTAACTTGCTATGGTAGTCGCGACAGTTTATGAAGGTCGTTTGATCACCTTGATATTACAGAAGGGAAGCACAGGTTCGATCCTTGGACTGGGGAAATTTATCCCACATGAAACTTAAACTTCATTTAATATTTAGGTAAAACATAACAGAAGGTAAAAGTTAGCATATATGTGAATGAATATGCATAAAAATTAATGAGGTAAATAATTCGGGGTAAGTAAATAATTTGAGGTAAATTATCAGTTAAAGTGCTTCAAAATCGAGAGAATCAATCGAAAGACAAAAGAAAGATGGAATAGTCCAAGGCATTTACAAGAATTAAAGTGTCTTGAATAACAAAAGAAATGCTCATAACAGGTCTATTATACTATAGGGAAACGGGATAGAGAAAGGGGATTTTGAGTACCTATAAACCGGTTAAAGCATACCACTAGCTTTCGCCAATGCCAATGCCGGTACCAAAAATAGAATAAAAAAGATAACAGGAAACACACACAATGGCAAAAACACATAGCCACATGGCACAAAGTAAATAGGAACTGCTCAAGAAAAAACACACAATAAAAATACAAAAAAACAAATGTAAAGAACGATAGGAACTCGGGAGAGCTGGACTTGGTACCGGCACTAGCAAAAGCCAGCGGTAGGGTTAAATCGGTTTTGGGTACCCAAACCTCCCCTTTCTCTGTCCCGTTTCCCTATAGTATAATAAACATACGAATAAAACCTATACAGGTAGACTACAAACTCCATGACCACAATCTTGAAAAGGAAAATGGGGGAACAAAACGTAATATTGAAAGATGGGTCAAGGAGTGCTTGAACAAGTCCGAGTTCCTATCGTTATTTATGTTTGTCTCATGTCTTAATTGTAATTTTTCTAGTGCAGTTCGCTTGTGAATTGTGGCATGTAATAATTGTAGCTACCGGCCATTGTAGGTGTTTACTGTTATCCTGTTTTTGTACTTATTTTACAATGATAACACTTAGTAGCCATCAAGTAGAGGCTTATAGAATGGTAAAGAATGTTTAACATCAATTCAATTTCAAAACTACAAAACTAATAAGTAGCCCTGCTTTCCAATTGACTACTTGCTGATGAAAGCTTCTTTGATTAGATCAGTTATTGCGATACATGTAAGATTAATTATTGTGATACATGTAGTTAGGTATTGTATTGTTTGGTGGTTGACCAAAATTTCTCCTTTGTTGAAAGACGAACTGAAGCATTACATTTTAACAATACCAATCGTATACCTGTGAATCGACATTCTATTGTCAATAAACTCTTGGTTAAATTACATAAGGAGAAAAATTCCTTCCTTGGTCCAGAACTTATTCTTTTGCCATTTAATAATTTCTCAATAGCGACTTAATAATGAAATATAAAAGATTGACCGTTAGGGAAATAGTTATATTTTGAATGTATGTTTTAGTGTATTAAAATTGCATTTGTTACATAAAATGTCAAATATTTCGTTATTTTAGTCAAAATCTACATAAGTAAGGAATATAGTCATTCTAAATTTTGAATTATTTAAATTAATGGGTAAGAATATTGCCTAAATTAACAACTGCACATCATTCCAAGTATAATTTTGCAAATTTCATTGAAATCAATAAGAAATGTTGCACAATATCTTTTTCAATGTAGTTTAATGTAAATTACAGGATTTATGTTAGTAAACTTTTGTGCAAGATCTTGTAATATATTTCAATTTTCTATGCCTTTAATAATTACTTATATTTGTAAATTTATTTAAATACACCAACATCTTCTGTGGAAAAATTAACATTCTTTTTATTAATCAGTGATTTTGTAAAATCCCTAACAAGAATTTCAGTGATTTTCCAGAATCCCTGACAATTTCAGGGATTTTATAAATCACTAAAATGGTCAGTGGTTTTACAAAATCACTAACTATTTCAGGGATTTTACAAATTCACTGTAACATGCATATTCCCCGTTCTTTCAGTTATGATGAATGTTATTTGAGAATATATTTGAAGAGAGAATTTTTCTTGCTGTGAAATTCATGCATCAGCCTTTTATATGTCTAATAAAAGTTGTTGAAGTACATTAAAAGTTGTTGACAAATAAACTACATTCGGCATTTATAGCGATACACGTATAATCTGCAAATTAAAAGTTTCTGTAATTTGCAGTTTACTTACCTAGACACTCGCCTTCAATATACCAAAAAAATATTCTTTTTTCAGCAGTTTTCTTCTAATTTGTATTACTCCAATCAATTAAAGGCATCTAGTGAATTTAAAGTAACTGGAATGAAACAACGGCGGTGGAATACCGAAGGAACAAGGGAAGCGAAGACTACAAAAATCGAAATCCAAAGACATGGCAAAAACGACAACAGAGAAAAACAAAGACAAAACAAGGACGTGAGACAGCTACAATGCACGGAAATAAAAAGACAACATTAAAAACTAAGGCACTCATAGTGTGAACTCCCATGAAAACCGGGAGTGACATGATAAAAGTATATTTCACAGTTTATTATTGCATGTATTTGATGTCATAAAACAAAATATTACAAATATTTTATCCACGCATCCGATACATTAATTGATAAACCGTTACACAATTAAGTGAAGATTATTCACCAATTATGGTAATTAAAAAAATCCCCCAAAACACAGTATTTTGGAAATGGGATTAACTGATGTTGCAATATGTTCTGCTTTGTAATCTCTCCTCCAAAAAGTGTGACTTTTTAAAAAATGTTATTGTATTGAAACAGATATTGATTTTAATAAAATAGTTATAAAAAAATCCTATCACAGTCAATTTTGATATACATTTTGTATATGTAATAATAATTTTTGTATTATCCACATTTTTTTTTGTAAAGGTTATGGATTAACTTCACTTTTCTCCTTTAATAACTCCTATTTGTATAAATACAGCAAAACGAATGTCATTTACAATTTGTTCCACTGAGAAGAAATTTCTTTAGGTAAGAAAATTTTACATTACAATGTTTTTGAGGCAAGTAATCCCCAGTTGACAAAATTCTTCTGTTAATTACAGATACACCTCGAGGATTTTAACACATGAATCGCTGTAATTTTGAAATACAGTATTCGTAATAATATTTCTGACATGTTGGAACAACTTCCCAAAAATCCCAACAATAATTCATTTATTTATTTATTACATTTCAACCATAAACCCATTGGGCTAGTAGCAATACAAATTAAAACAAATACAAATTCAACATGAAATAATAAAGATATAAAGACATCATTGGTGAGACAAAACTCTTGAAATGAGAAATTCACATGTTTTGTTTTCAGCTTCTGCTACATAGACGATGTACTTTCTCTTGATAATCCTAAATTTTAGGAGTATTTACATCAGATCTATCCAAATGAGCTTGAAATTAAAGAAACAACTGAAACACCTACTTCAGCTTCGTACCTAGATCTTTTATTGTATATTGACGAAGATGGACGTTTGAAATCTAAGCTATATGACAAGCGTGATGATTTTAATTTCCCAATTGTGAACTTTCCCTTTCTTATCAGCAATATACCTACCTCTCCAGCCTATGGAGTGTACATTTCACAGTTGATTCGTTACTGTCGAGCGTGTAGTTTGTACAGTGATTTTTTGAACAGAGCAAAAACACTGTCCCAAAAGCTGCTTAGTCAGGGATTTGTTCAACCTATGTAAATTTCATCCCTCAAGAAATTCTATGGCCGTCACCATAACATCATTGAAAGATATAACGTGTCAGTATCCCGAAATGAAAGTGGATATTTTCAGCTAGATTCACGTCTTCCCGGATTTGAACACCGACTTTGACATATTCCCGGATTGAAACACTCACAGTGAGACGGGTGCTGTTAACAGAGCAGGACATGCTTACCCCTCCGGAGCACCTGATGTCACTCTCAGTTGCACTGGAGTTCACACTGTGAGTTCCTTTGTTTTGAATGTTGTAATTTCTGTTTCTGTGCTTTGTATCTGTCTAACGTCATTGTTTTTTGTGTCTATCGTCATTGTTTTCTGTGTTCTCGTTTTGGCCGTGTCTTTGGACTTCGATTTTTGTAAATTTCACGCCTTTGTTCCTTCGATATTCTACTGCCGTTGTTTTGTTATAATGTGTTCAATATGCCAAGGCATATATTAAACTAGTTCAGTATCTTCAGATAAAATATTTCAGATCTCTCAAAAAGTGTAACAGAACATGATTACACAAAGTTCAATGAGCTAGTTTTATCTCATCCACACTGATTTTCTGTGAACAAGTCAGTCGCAGCCAAAACACAATGTTACCTCCCAAGATTCCATCTTTGGGCTTACAAAATAGAAAAAAAACAAATTAAACAGGACACTCAGTAAGAAATCATGCCCTTGTCCAAAAATTTAATGCACACTATTTAAATCCCTTTCTAATTATAGATCATTGCATGAATCATATTATTGGTTTTGCAGTTTTACTAAGTTTGAAAATACTGCAACAGTAAAGTAAGGATTCCCGAGATTACTCTGATAAACATAAAAATCCTTAAAATTGTTTATTCTTTCAATACCACTTCAAGTCTCACGAAAAAAAAATTAAATTCATTATAACTGAAAGAGCAGGGAATATATATTCACATTATCAAATTTCTGATTTTTCCCCTTAATGGTCAATCTTTCATATTTCATTATTAAGTCATTATTGAGCAATCGTTAAATGACAAGAGAAAAATATGAACAAAATTCTGGATCAAGGAAGGAAATTTTTGCCTTAAGTAATTTAAGCAAGAGTTTATTGACAATAGAATATCCCAAAGTAGTTTCACAGGTGTACAAACAATTGGTATCGTTTATAGCAATACACGTGTTAGAATACTCAAGGTTTAACTGCAAATGACAGAACAGTTTCTGAAATTTGCAGTTCACTTACCTAGAAAAATACAAAAATACCAAAGTTGCATAAATCAGCTTCATTAAAACCTAAGAAAATTTTCTTACCTCAGGAGTTTTCTTCTCATTTGTACAAGTTCAATCAAAGGCATTTAGTGAATCTAAAATTACTGGAATGATTTATAAGAAAAGTATATTTCAAAGTTCACTACTGCATGTATTTGAAAAAATAAAACAAAATATTACAAATATATTATATCCATGCATCCGATACATTATTTGATATACAATTATACAATAAAGTGAAGATAACACAAATTATAATAAAAAAAAAAAAAAAAAAAAAAAAAAAAAAAAAAAAAAAAAAAAAAAAAAAAAAAAAAAACGCACACAGCATTTTGGGAAGGGAGCTAATTAATGTTGCAATATGCTCTACTTTGTGATCCCCCTTTAAAAAGGTGTGATTTTTAAATTTTACTTTTGAAAAAGCTTATTATTTTCAAAAAATGTTGATTTTAATAAAATAGTTATGAAAAATTCATATCAAAGTCATTTTTATAATATATGATTATGTAATAGTAATTTTTATTTTATTCCAAAAATTATGGATTAACTTCACTTTTATCCTTTGATAATCCCAGTTTCTATAAATATAGCAAAACAAATTTAGTTAATAATTTGATTTGACTGAGAAGAAATTTCTTCAGGTAAGAAAATTTTACTTTCCAATATTTTTTTGGGTTTGATGAAAATCTTCTAGGTAAATAAACTGCAGTTGACAAAACTCCTCTGTCAATAGCAGATACACCTCGGTTACTTTATCACATGTATTGCTGTAAATATAATGCTTCAGTTCATCAAAAAATGAGAAATTTTGGCCCATCACCTAACAATACTCGGGTATTTAACAGGCGCGGATCCAGGAAATTTGAAAAGGGGATTCAAATTTGGGAATGAGAAGAAATTTCGCCGAGCAGAGCGAGGCGCGAAATGTTTTGGGGTATTTCTTAGTAAAACATAGGGAAATTCATTTAAAATATACATGATTGTCCATAACCCCCGGCATACCCCTTTGGATCCGCCAATGTTTAACTACATGTATCACAATAAGAAGTAATAAGAATTAAGTTATTCTCTTTCTGTGATTATTTGTGACCTTGAACTTTGACTTACTGATTCTGAATTCCATGTGTGTCTTCTTTATTTTAGAAACTTTTAACCAAACATCGAGTAGATAATGCTTACCCTCCCTGACGACACGTCTAGTTATTATGGAGATTCACTCTGTTAAGTACTTTAGTTTGGTGGCGTTTGTGTTCCATTTCGTTTATTCGTTTTATCCTTCTCGTGTTGTCCCCATTTGTGTTTCCTTTGTATTGCTGTTTTTTTAAGGCTTTAGATAATAACCACTATATTGCAGCTGTCCTTATGGACCTCTCGAAAGCATTTGACTGCTTACCCCATGATATATTATTAGATAAATTATTAGCTTATGGTGTATCACCACATTCAGTTTCCATGTTAAAGTCATATCTCACTTATAGAAAAAACAAGTAAAAGTAAATGGTGTTCTGAACAGTTGGGCTGACATCCAGTAAGGTGTACCCCAAGGTTCAATTTTAAGTCCTTTATTATTTAATGTCTTCATAAATGATATATTTTATTTTGTTAAAAAGAGTTCCCTATACAACAACGCTGATGATAATACCCTATCTTTTAGCAGTCCTGATTTTGATTTGCTGATCGACACACGAGTCCGAGTCCCAGGTGCTCATCGACTGGTTCCAAGTAAATAAAATGCAAGCGAATCCTGATAAATTCCAGGTTATTGCAATTGGTAAAAAAACTCATTAAAAAAACCTACTATTCAAATTCAGGGAAATATTTTATCATGTGAGGAAACTGTTAAGTTGCTTGGTATTGACATTGATTATCAATTGAAATTTGATGTTCATATCAGTAACTTGTGCAGAAAGGCCTCACAACAACTAAATATTCTTAAGCGATTAGGTTCTGTATTATCGAGACTTAATAAATTTACTATATTTCATACATTTATTTGAAGTAATTTTAATTTTTGTCCACTAGCATGGCATTTCTGTACAGATGCCAATTCAAAAAAGTTGGAAAAAGTGCAAGAAAGAGCACTACGTTTTGTGTACCAAGATTTTAATTCATCGTATGAAATACTTTTAGATAAGGCAAAAGCACCCGCTTTGCATATAAGGAGAATAAGAACGATGGCACTTGAGACCTTCAAAATTGTAAGCAGTCGGGCTCCAGTGTGTCTGAGCAATCAAGTAAATTTGAAAAACTCGAAATATAATTTCAGGTATAGTAATATCTTGGATTTGCCACAAGTTAAAACATCAACGTATGGCATAAAATCATTCAGGTATACAGCTGATTCACTTTGGAATAGTTTTCCTAACTATTTCAGGAATGAAAATAGTTTTTAAACTTTAAAAACTTGCTTCAGTCCTGGAATGGTTCTGATTGTCGCTTCTCAGCATGTCGTTAAATTTTATTTTGCTGTTTTTTTTTCTGCTCTGCTTCAACTGCATTTTGGTTTTCTCCTGCATTGTTTAAATTAAAATTAGTCAATAATAAGTTATATAATTCTTACTCTTTCAGCAAAGTTTTATTATTCTAGTGCTATAACTAAATGACTAAATATAATTGAAATTATTTCAAAATATTGTTTGTATTTATTAATTTTTAACGCTAAAGTTTTTATTGTATTTCATTTTTAAACCAAATAGTGCTAAATTTGCTTTGCTGCATGCTTCGATTTGTAAGATGTATTAATTTATTGCATGTATTGTTATTTCTTTTTATGCTGATTTTATGTTAATTTATATGTTTTTATATTCAGTAAAAAGCTCTCTAGAGCTTGTGTTTGTATGTTGTATCTGTGCCGAATTAAAATAAAGTTTTCTTATCTTATTATAATGTAGAATTCTCCATTCAATCTTTTTGCTTCGGTATTCGTTTGCCGATGTATCAATGTAAGTTAAATTCAAATCCATAAATAACAAAATACCGAAAATAGTGCGAATTTAGTTTCTGCATATGCGCATATCGACAACTTGTGTCTCTTCAGAGAAAATCAAATCAAAACATTCATAAATCGAAATATGTGTAAAATCTGATAGACAACAATTACCAATAGGATTTAAAAAAGGAGAGCCAAAATCAGCTAAGAACAGAGCTATGCGGGAGTTAGGTACCCGTTAGGTTTTAACAAAAATTTCTAAATTTACATTATATATAAAATGTTTTCTGAAGTTATGTTCCGTGAACCAATGTTCAGCCCAATTTAAATTTTTGTAAGTACATGTAACGTTACGATTGACCTACAGGTCCTTAAATAATCAGCTGTCTTTCTCAGCTGTTGAGGTGTCTCCGTCTTTTCATATCTCAATTTCTTTCAAGATTTGTTTATTTAAGTTTTAAACATTAAGCCTGTTATCAAATCAATAAATAGTGAAATGTAAAACGTTCCAATGTATTAGAAAGTATCTTTGTTTCTTATTCTTTTTTTTCTTCAATAAACCTGGCGTTGGAATTATTAAAGGAAAAGCAGTTTAACCCTACCACTGGCTTTTGCTGGTGCCGGTACCAAGTCCGGCTATCCCGAGTTCCTATCGTTATTTATGTTTGTTCCTTGTTTTCATTATTGTTTTTCTGGTGCAGTTTGCTTGTAAATTGTGGCATGTGATTGTAGTTCCTGGCCATTGTAAGTGTTTGCTGTTTTCCTGTTTTTGTAATACGCAAATGAGATATTTTCATACAAATATCAGGAAGAGAAATAGACATTTCGCGATATATTTCTCTTATCTCAATAGTATTCCTAATTTTTATTTTTAATTGTAAACAATATATTAATTTTAAAATCATACAAGGTATGAACAAAATCTTCAATAGAATGTGAGGAAATTTGTAATTAGAATGAAAACTCTTGCCTTTTGTTTTGTAAAGCTTTGTTAATGGAGCAACATAAGCAAGAAATTTTGAAAATCTATGGAAGAATATTTGATATAAATAACATCAAAATTTTGCCATGAAATGGTCTTCTCTAGAGTTTTCCTTCTTTTTTCATTGGCGGTTTTTATGGTTTAAAATACTAGCATATGAAAATATATTTGGAAAAATCTATATTTTTTTACATTGTCTATTTTACGCATTTTAAAGTGACCTATGACCAAGATCCTTGTACAAAAATATTTTGCTCTGTCTGAATGGATGAGACCCGAGGATATCGAATACTTCTGAAAACTGAAGCTCCTGGCCTAGTTTCAAACACAATGGCAGTGGCAAAATCGGCAAACATAGCACTAAGTTTGTTATTTGTTAAAAGTAAAGTACATGGTGGTTTCCACTATTCCACTTTCACTAAGCTTTTTGATACTATTGTATGGCCAGTAATAAATTATGGTTCTGCGATATGGGGAACCAAAAATTTTTCCCGTATAAATGCAGTTCAGAATACGGCTGCCAGATATTTTATGGGAGTGGGAAAATATACGCCTAATGATGCGGTTAATAATGATATGGGCTGGAGATCACCAAGTATTAAACAATGGACGTCAGTGTTTCGATTATGGAAGCGATTTTCAATTATGGAAAGAGACAGAGTAGATTTCAAAGTTTTTTAATGGAGTTTAAATATCAATAATAAAAACTGGTGTGGTAGAGTAAAGGATAGATTTAGGTCTTGTAATTTTGATAATTATATAAATATTGATAATTTTAAGTAAAAGGTCTATTTTGAATTTAAAAAAATATATTATTTAATGAATATAAAGCTGAATGGGAACAAAGAATTTTAGCTCAAAATGTAGGTAAAAAGTTACGTACTTATAAGCTTTTTAAAACTTCTTATGGGGCTGAGAAATATTTGACTTCAAACATTACATGTAATTATAGATATAGAAGTGCATTTTCTAAGTTTAGATGTGGTGTTGCACACTGAGGATGGAGACTGGTCGATATGAGGGTACAGCTATTGAGGAAATGAAATGTTTTATTGTAATAATTCATCTATTGAAGATGAGAGGCATGTTGTAATGTACTGCCCTTTATATGCAGATTTGAGAATGAATTTATTTCAAGAAATTGAAAAGAAAAATTTAGGTTTTAATATTTTATCTGATGAGGAAAAAATCATCTATCTTTTTAAATCAGATGACTGTTTTTATAATGTTGCCAAAACCTGCTTTAATATTTTAAGTAGAAGGAACACTTTTTTATATTCTTACTAATAAGAATGATTTTTTAATGTACTTGTATATTGTACATTGTATATGTTATTTTATGTTGTTAAATACAAGTGGTGAGACTTTAATAAAAGATTGAATTGAATTGAATATAAATGAACATCATTTGAAGAAAGTTTCAATTTGTTGTCCTTGACTTTAACGGTCTACCTGTTATAATTAATCTGGAGATGTGATAAAACTGACCTATACATATAGCTTCAAAACAACATATATTGTAAAAAATTTTTATGGAGACTTGCTATTGTGAACTAATCCTAAACAATCAGGTCCTTTTGAATATTGCATATCAATCTGTAAAAGCCTCTGAAAAGATTTAACGAAAATTTGGTTTATATTAAAAAAGCTAAGTATCGGCAAACAAATGGTCACCTGACAAAATACATTTTAAAATACCCAAGTTGCATCAAAATACAGTAAATTCATTTATGCTGTACACGTGTTACAAGGAGTGACCTCTCATCAGCAGCATTAGTATCAAATAATATGGAAATTAAAAAAAAATGCACTAGCAATTTAAACTATTACAGGAAACCGGGAATATTATGCGTTGTTCTGGATGTTAACTAAATTCTTTTACGTGCATCGAAATTGTCTGGCCGCCAGGTTTGGATAAATGACTAATATTTAAATCATTAGTGAATTTTATTGACTTACCCTTTGACATAACTCAACTAAAAGGATGGGTTGTATCAAGGTGCTAAATCGACCCACTGATTAGACAAAAAAAAAGATATTAAAGGCATAATATCTTTGATACATTTCAACACGAGAACATTTGAAGTTTTTGACCATATGTGAATATTCCTTAAAAAGGAATTGATTAATAAACGAATTATATCACTGATAGAAAAGCACCATATGCACACTATAATAAAATCCAAATGATGTTTATTGTTGTTTTGGTATTTATTCTTTTAACAAGAGTCCTAATAAAATCAAGTGATCACGTGACTTGCACATTTTATTGTACAGTTTTCATCTACATATATTGTAGGTTATATTGGAGAATATAATATTTAATTCCAGGTGGACCGGAAAACGACCTTATTGCAACCCATCCCTTGAAACAAAATATCACGTCAGTGGGCCTAAATAAAATGATTTTGTCGAATTAAAATCTTAATTTGTTTTAGTATTTGTTTTACTATTCAGATTTTTAATTTTCAAATTTTTGGCCAAGAATGCCAACACTGGGCCATAAATCATTGCAATGTGAATAAAATGTGCTTTATTTGGTATAATTTAAGAACACATATACTAAATATTAGGATATGTATTATATATTATACCAATTGTGCAAACACAGCCTTACTCAGATACATACATACCTTTCACTCCGACAAACCCTCCCATTTAATGTGTATGAACGACCATTCAATATTCCAAAAATACAACAAGATATGAAAATAAATTTCATAGTTCTAAACGTATAATTCACATAATACCGAAGCAAGAGGAAAAAATTATAGACCATCGAATGTTTATATAAAATTGTTTTGATTTCCTGTCAAAGCACTTCCTCATTTTATTTTAAGACATTCAAAAGTTCATACAGACTGGGACCAAATGTTATATTAGTCCCAGATGCAGACTAACATATGTAGGTACAAAAAAATGTTAGAGAAAAAGAGGGGAAACGGGTGATTTGTCAAAGAGACAACGACCCAAAGGGGAGTGATAACAACTCGAAGCCACCAGAAGATCTTCAGTGAACGGGGAGGAAACCCCACACCCAACGGCAGGTCGGAGTCGGCCCCTAAATAAAGAGTAATCAAGTTCAGCAAAATAAACACCATCCTAGACTCTAATAGACATAAAGTAAACTAAGTAGAAAACAGATAAGACAAACATAGGCTTAATAAATTTTCTGACTTAGGACAGGTGCAAACCTGCTGCAGCGGGTCTAGACTACTTTTATTGGGCCTCCTCCTAGCCAATGTGATAAATAAAACAAAAACAAAAGTAAAAACAGTAAAATTCAGTTGGCAACTGTACTGAGTCAATTGTGAAACATAAAACTTAAAAGAACTAAATATACGGACATAAACATGAAATCACAAAAGACTACTAGCATGCAGTTAACTGAAATGCCAGCTGCAGACCCGTTACCTGCTGACAAATAAAATTATGTACCCTCAGTATACAGCTTCCATCAAGATCCCTTCCCGTGAGGGGTTTAGCGTAATGTTTTCCATGCATATACCAGAATACATAACCCGTGCCCATGCAATACTGATTTTAGAATTTTAGAATGTGTTAAGATGCAAAGACCCCTATCAAAAAATCACCTCAATGTTAGTACCAAAGAAGGCCATACGTAATGACTTAACGACAATACCGAAATTATAACCCTTTTGAATTAGACGATTTAAAGGTTAATAATTTTTTAGGCGAGTTTAAGCATTTTTTACTCATATGTAAAACATTACCGTAAAATAAGGGATGTGAAATACCAGCCTTTATTAGATGTTTACAGGTTGCTTTCTATTTATGAACTAAGTTTAACTAGTTTATGATAACGAAAACCTTGATGTAATAGTTTTTCAGTTATGAAAAGATTCCATTCTTCTTCTTACATTTAAGCAATAACAGTACATTATTTATTTGAATACCCGAGGGTGTAAATCGTAGATTTGGCGGTCAAAATAAAGTTGATAGGCGACGCGTAGCGGAGCCTGTAAACGGATATTTTGACCGTCAAATCAAGATTTATTCATAAATGCGTGTATATGAAGTAGAACAAAGTCTCTAAAAATTCAATACATGTAATGTGGATATATTCCTTCAACTTTGGAGTATTAGGATAAAGTGAAGCGTCTATGTCGCGGAAGTTTAAATTCAAGGACTGGTTAAATCTTTTCATTTTTCTTTGCGAGCTTTAATGCATACTAATTAAAGGAAAGGGTAGCCAAAAGTGAAGCAAAGTTAGTTCCCTTTTGAATCCAATTGTCTATTGAATAACTCAGCCGCCAAATAACAAAAACAAAAATTCTATTTCTATGAGTCAGTTGAATTTTTGTTGACTCAGAGTGGTCTTAACAAAATATGTTGTCTTCTTCTACTTTTAAGAGAAAACCTGAGTTATCTATTTTTTAGAAAGAAACAATGGGAGAGTTTATTTATCTACTCAGCAAGTTCCTAGAGTACAACTTGCGCACGCGAGTAAAATTACATGAACATAGGCGTCATTGTTTACCAGCTTGAAACCATTCTAAGGCATATTCATTTAAATCTTCACAAAAACACACAAATGCTACAAATTAATTAAAACAAAGGCATATTTAACTTTGTTGTATTCAGTTTAGAACGTGAATAATTTCAAAGTATGATATTTCCGTATTGGTCCCGATTCAGTAGGCTACATAGGTCAACATACGGGTATCTTTGATGATGGTTTTTGATTATCGTCTTTAGCTATGAAAACGTTCCAACTGAGACAATAGATCATCGGATGGTCGTCGGTGGTCGTCAGATGTTTTCCCATATAAAATTTTGAAAAATGCTAGAAGAATCATAGTCATAATCTATGGATTTATATTTGATTAATAACAATATCGTTTTTCATTTTGCCGAAGTTATAGATCCCCAATTAATCGCATTTGGCAGGCGCTATATTTGTCTAGGTACAGAAATGGACTATTTTTTCTATCAACAGAGACATTTTACATGTCTCTGCTGTCAATATCTGTGTATTTTTGTTTCCTTTCTGATAAAACAGGATAACGGATATGCCAGCATGATATTATCGTTATCCGAGACGACAAAATTTTCAAAAAGTTTATTATTTTGTCTGTTTTAATGTTTTGAAAGTGTTTATCTAATATTTCATCTCCTTTAGGCGCCATCTTGGAACTATAGGAATCCAGGACTGGGTTACACAAACGTCAATTAAAGTTAATTGAAGTTTAAATTCTAAGGAACCGACCATGGTTTTTTTTCTGGACAGAAAATTTTTTTCTCGCTTCGCACAAAAAAATTTATTTATTGTTTTAACTAGTAGAAGCAAAATATTTTTTTTGAAAATAAGCATTATTTTTTGGGACAGAAAGCCCCTTCAGAATATTTTTTTTCATCATATTTTTCAGCCAAAATATTTTTTCTCATAAAATCAGCTTCAGAATATTTTTTTCGAAAAAAAAAGAAAAGAAAAACATAGCCTCCCTCCTTTCAGGTTAAATGGTTGGTCCCTAAGTGTAAATTAAATCCTTAACAAATTCAACCAATTTGTTAATTTACACTTGAAATTTAAACGTCAATTAACTTTAATTGACGTTTGTGCAACCCAGTCCAGGGTATGCCCTGGGTTTCAAGGGTTTGACGGCGACGTCATTTTAGTTCCTACTTCAAGCGTTTATTTTGTACCAGAGTAGCTCGTGAGTTCCCACCCCGGTAGATAAATAAACTCTCCCAATGTTAGCAGATTATGAATTACTGCTTCAAGTTGAATATTTGACAGAAGTGTATAAAGAGAAGACAAACCAAAAGTGAAAATGCTATGGTAAAGACTGATATTGCTCGAAGATAACTGCGTAAGGTGATCTCTGAATTTTTAAAGAATCCGCATCTGTTTCAGGCAGTTCATTGTGCACGCCGTTAACATAGTAACTTTTCTGGTCACCTCTGACTGCATTTAATAAAGTCGTAAAGGGTTAAAAGCATGGATGGAGGTCACTTAACATATATATTGGTACGGGTGTCCGGACAGTCATATTAAAACCAACCCTATTAATATTTGCCAAGCCGATAAAAGAAACCCTTACATATATTTTAGGAATTCATATATAAGATCAAATAACCAATGCCATTTTGCACATCTGAAGATTTAATTTGATGTTTTATATTGGATGTTGTTATAATTTGCGACCTTATGATATATGCTTAGTATATAGAAAGTCAGACCTAATGATATAATTCATCTGGTATTTCTGTACCTTATTATATATTTCAGACCAGAAAAAATCTTATTTTTTTAGAAGAATACCAGTATCTAATTTTATATACTAGGAAGTTATCCCCTCGTGGTTAAAAGGTTCATCAATTACGACTTCACAATGAATATCTGTTTGTGTATGAAAGAAAGTGGATAACAGGAAACATCTACAATGGCTGAAAATTAAAGTCACATGCCACAATCTGCCAGGGAATTACACTGGAAAAACACAAACAAGACAAAGGACAAACTTTAACAACGATAGAAAATCGGGACAGCCGGACTTGGTACCGGCACTAGCAAAAGCCAGCGGTAGGGATAAACCGGTTTATTCCCTTTATCTGTCCCGTTTCCCTATAGTTTAGTAAACATACGAATAAAACCCAATACAGGTAGAATATTCAATGACCACAATCTTGAAAGGAGAGAAAATGACAATACGTAATTTTGAAAGATGTGTCAAGGGGTGCTCGCCGCTAGACTGTCGGCTACTCAAGGAGCCTAGTCTGTTGGTAAAACAGTTGTATTACTATGAAATTTAGGTACCCAGTCGACGTGACTATTTTATCATCCATCTTGATGCCAAAGGATGCTTACAGGGATTTGTGGTTATTAATAATCTCCTTCGTCGATATTGTAATGGTGGTATTAGTAGGATTGTCTGACGAACAGTCAATACCCATCTCAGACAACTAGCAGTACATTGATGCACACTTTGTTTGCAGGGACATCTGAGACTGGAATGATTTAAATTCTTAACCACTGTAGATTATGACTTTTACTTCTTGCGAAACCAAGCTTTTAACTAAACGGATATCAAACTAAACCAAAACTTAACATTTTTATATATAATGTGATACAGGATTTGTTTCAGATTTAGGTCAATTATGAAAATTTGTAAATTTTATTGTTTGATCTAATTCTCTCTACAAACACTTGACTTGAAAATGTTCTGTAGCAAACTAATAACAGTGATAACAGGAAATCTCTAAACAAAAAAAAAATAAAAACAAATGTTAACATAAAAACATTTAAAAACGATTTTTATTTCCTTTTTCTACTCGAGATAATGGTCATTACAGATTTGGAACTATGAAACGCGCATTTATATTTTGCTGTATACTTGGAATATTGAATAACCATTGTTGTACATATATATTACGTGGAAGAGTATGTAGGAATAAAAGGTAATCGATATCTGCATCTATACTTAATTAGAAATATATAATACATTCTTTGATATACTAGTAGCCATTGTCCAAAATAGTATTGGTATGAATAGATTTCTAAATATTGTAGCAACAACCATTTAAATTTTTAATGTTCAAAGTGTGGGTATATTAACAAAAAAATATCGCAATTGAATTTTGGCTTTGCAGAGGGCAATTTCGACAAATTATATGACTATGCATATAAAAAGCCAACATTTGGGAGATCTCAAATCGGATAGTAAAGGCTGATAGAAAACAAATGATCAAAAGGGCCTTAAATCAACTAAGGGCACAGCTTTGCATGAGGGGATACTAGTAAATAAAAATTAAGTACATTTGTATTACCATTGTGATGAATCCTTAATTTATGTATCATCACATAATTAATTTAATTCTTTATTTATTTCAAGAGGATTGCCGACAGCCTAAAGGCTACGAGCGGTTCTCCTCAACATACATACATACATACATATATACAAACATATATAAATACAAACATATTTAAATACAAACATATAGATATAAACATGTATGATAAAGACAATAGAAAGAAAAATAAAATACAATAATAAATACATATCAGCAAGCTGAAGTCCTCATGCACACAAAGGGGAAGAACACACACACACGCACACACACACACACAAGAAGGGATGGATGTCAAGATATTTATACAAGGAAAAGGGCGATTTAGTTAATGCATTTTAGACGGGAAAATAATAGAATCCAGAAATGTCACTGTATGAATTTATTAGTAGATTTGATATATTTAAACACGCATTCAAATAAATAAAAAATTTCATTCACAGATAAGTCGTCACTCCCCTCTATTAAAATTTTACTTAAGTAAGCTGGACACAGATCTCGCAAAAAGTTAATGTTTAGCTCTGGGCATAACATAGTTTTAATACTTAGCAATAAAGAGGTTCGAAAAGTCGAGTATCGGGCACATTGGCACAAAAAGTGTTCAGTCGATTCTACGTGATTGCCAGTGCACAATTCGCAAATTTGGAATCTGATAGATTGTACATAAACAAATGCTGGTTTAGTCCGCTTAGACCCAGTCGTAATCTCGTGTGAACATTTTTTCGTAACTGTGACCAAGTGAGTTAACATGTTTTCGAGGTGATTTTTCGCGATTTTTCAGTAAACGCTTGAAAATATCAAGAGACGTAGCGGACACAATTTCTGATGAAAGATTATTCCAGTCCCTAACGGATGACAAGAAGAAAGAATTATAAAATGAAACAGTGCGTGCTCTCAATGGTATAATTTGGGAGGGTCTTCTCAGGTTGTAATTAGTTGTGTTGTGACTCAAAAGTGGGAGGATAACTGACAAATATGGAGGCACAAGATTATGTTTTATTTTGTATAAATAACATAATCTATGAAATTTGCGTCTATCTTTTAATAAGTCCAACCCAATCATCACATAATTGACAATATTTACATTTAAAGTTCGGTCTTCAACAAATCAAAATCAAGCATCAGTCCTCAAGCCTAAAGTGTTGATTTATCGTGTACATAACGGATTGTGAATCGCATTTGGCGCGTAAACATCAACGAAAACCATAATTTCAGGTATCTGTGAAGATCCGCTTTGTCGTTATACTCTTGCCAACGTTCAACAAAATTACGTCATTGTCCTTGCAGACAACGCTTCTAAAATACTGGTTGTGTAGAAGAAACGCTGTTAAGTGGGTGGGGTTTACAATTCATCTAGAAACCTTACTTCTATCCCTTCTGCAATATACTTGACTAATATATATCCAGTGTTCACATTTCCTGAACGGTGTGGAAACATTTGTTCTCTTCTCTAGAGAGGAGAACCAGTTTCGTGAAATTTCCCGTCAAATTAATTCGGAATACAATCCTACGGTTGTTTTTCGTCCAGTCATTAGAGAAACAGTTTCCACAACTTGAACACGTTAATTATGAAAATTCTCACATCTCGTTAAATAAATTTTCAAATGATTAAAACCTCGGCAAGCCTCGCTTTCAAGCATTTACAAAATTTATTCAACTCAATGTGAGAAATTTCATAATCAACTAGTTCTCGTTATGGAAACTATATTTCTTCCGTAAATGATAGTTTACAGTGTGAGACGACCCATGCGAGATCGATGCACGCGACCTCGCACAGTATAGATTTCCAGACATTTGTTGACGTATTTTACGGAAGAAAAAGCTACTTGCATTCGATCAAAATCATAGATCGGAATATCTTTCACTCATGTAAGAAATTCTTCGTCTTTCTCTCTCGTTTCGCTGCGCTCCACTCGAGAAAAGACGGAATTTCTTACATGAAAGATACTCCGATCTTTGATTTGCTCTCATGTAAGATGCTATTATTCTCCTCTCTAGAAAGAATGTTGTTCTCGGCAAGTGGTTGGATGAAATTCAATTATGACGTCAAATTTGTTTGCTGTTTTCTTACTTTACCATTGTGACGTCATGAAAAAGGTAACCATGCCTGAAGACGTCACGGTCAAAGAACACATTTATTTCGGATCATCTGAAAAGGGAGGATAAAGTTTTTGTCAAAAATCTCCTTGAAATCATTAGGGAAATAAAATCCCAAACTGTGTGTCGTGAGAAACGACATTTCTACCGGAACTCTCGATGGTTAAATCTTCAAATATTTTAAACGCTCGGCAAGCCTCGTGTTTAAAAAATTGAAAATTGAACTATCTCTAGTGTAGAAATGTCATTTTTCACTCGATGCTGTTGTGGATTCTATATATTTCTTCTTCAGGTACATCTTTTTCACTCTTCAGTTTCATTGGAGTTCACAGTATAAGTGCTTTAGTATTGTCTATAAGCTGTCTAATGTTTGCAGACGATTTATTGTTATTGTCAGAAAGTGCTGAGAATGATACATTAGCCGATTACTGTAAAATGTGGCAATTGTCAATCAATATTAATAAAACAAAAGTAACCTATATTTTACCAAATTTCCCAAGTCAAAGGCCCATAACTCTGTCCAAAATCAATGGACCGGAACCAAACTCGAACTTGATCTGTAACTCATAGCGATAGACTCGAATAGCAAATATAAGCTTCATATCTGGAACGGTTCAGAAAAAAAAGTCCGGAAAACCTATAATTTACCAAAATTTCCCAAGTCAAAGGCCCATAACTCCGTCCAAAATCAATAGACTGGAAACAAACTCGAACTTGATCTGTAACTCATAGTGGTAGACTAACATAGCAAATATTAGCTTCATATCTGGAACGATTTAGAAAAAAAGTCCGGAAAACCTATATCTTACTAAATTTCTGAGTCAAAGGCCCATAACTCCGTCCAAAATCAATGAACCGGAACCAAACTCGAACTTGATCTGTAACTCATGGTAGTAGACTTATATACTAAATATTACAGATTATAGATAAATATCTCTTATAGTATGGAAAAAAGCCCGGAAAACTGAGTGTGACAGACTGACGGACTGACGGAAGGACTACGGACTGACGGAAGAACTGACGGAAGAACTGGCGGACTGGCGAAGTGCAAACCTAAAGTCCCCTTCGGCGAGAATTTCTTCTACTGATGTTAATCCTCTATTATTTGATGCATATAGCCTCTCAAAACAACTACATCAAAACGGGTCATACTCAAGGTTTACTTTTGTGAAATATATTAGCAGTCAAATTAATATTGATATCACATATATATAGAAAATATAAATTTTCATACAGAGAAACCTTAATTTACAAAGTATGTGAAAGAACTACTTGAAGAAGACTATAAAGACATTATTTAAAAAAAAAAACTAAATTCTCTCACAGAAAGTAACAAATTGTTTCTTTATAGTAAATTTAATAAAAAATGTGAAATTGAACCATATTTGGAAAATATAAAAAAAAAAAAAATGAAAATAGAAAATATCTAACGAAATTAAAAGTCAGTGATCATATTTAAAAATTGAAAGGGGAAGGTACAAAAATATTAAACGAGAAAACAGAAAATGTAAGAACTGCAATTCCAACACTTTTGATGATGAAGAACATTTCTTATTTTCGTGTAATAATAACACAAAACTAAGAGGAAACTATTTACAGGAAATAAAACAATTAATACCAAATATTGAAAGTAAAACCGATAAAACTGTATGTATATTCAAATTGTCCACAAATCGTGCAGTATACTGCTTTATTCGTTACAAGGTCTTTTGCGCTGAGGAGAGTGTACTCAACAACTGCATGATTTTTCACTTTGTAATCTTCGTTTTGTTTTGTTTTAGTTTTGTTATTGTTCATGTATGCCTTCAACCCTAATGTATATGGGTACAAATGTGCATTCTTATATTGAATGTTGTGTTTTATGCTCTTTGTTATGCGAATGTGTCGTGAATCTGGTTTCTGTTGTCTCATCTTTTGCCATGTCTTCATTTTTGTTACCATTCCTTCTCTTATTCCTTTGATAAAGTTGTTTTGTATCGTAAATATTCTTTTCTGGAATAACTGCATACAAGGTAAATATGGTGGATTCTTCAACAACTGTATGGTAATGTCAGTAATAAAGTCCTTTTCGGTGAGTTTGAAACAGAGTGGTTTGAGCAGGAGCATGGCGTAAAGCAAGGTAGCGTTCTTTCCCCGGCTCTATTTTCTGTATTAATGAAGGATCTCGTTGATATGCTGAAGGATCATAATTTGGGAGTTTCCTTCGCCCTTCTATATGCAGATGACGTCGCTTTACTGGCCGAGTCAGAGGCAGAGTTACAGCAAATGCTGAATGTTGCATCACACTTTGCCAGTAAATGGAATTTGAAGTTTAATGCTTCAAAATCTTAAGTATTAGTTATTGGTAAGCGTACCGATAGAAAATAAGCTCTGGTATATAGGTGGTACTCCCATCGAAGAAGCTGATACCTATAAATATTTGGGAGTTTATTTCTCAAGAAACTTGAAGGCAAGCTATCATATTAATACCTACATGAAAAGTAATATCGAAAATAAGTTAAATGGTATGATACAGGTTCTTGGTAAACATGGCCATTTTAATCGTATTGGTTTCGGTAATGCCTTATGGGAGTCTGTTATCAAACCTACAATTTCTCATGCATGTGCAGTTTGGCTACAGTCGTCAAAAGCACAATCGGATCTCATTGAAAGTTTACAGTATCGTGCGGCAAAAATAATAATGCGTACTAAACTAAACATTCAAAATGTGTTCTTTTCGCGGAATAGGTGATTTGCCAATTACCGACTTTGGTTCCGTTCTTTAAAATTTTGACTCAATCAACGTCACGTGACACCGGACAGGTTGTCACATTTACCGAAGAAACCCTTATAAATCAGCATTCTGGTATATGAAATCTATTGGGATATAAAGCAAATCAAACAGGCACATAAAAGGTCATATTATTTTGATAAAGTTAACCAAAGTCGAAGTTTGTAATCCTTACAGGTCAAGAGAAAATAATTTTTACATTTGGGTTAGTTTACGTTGGAAACTAACCGTGTTTGTCCGGTCTAGAGTTGCTTCCCTTTGTCCAAGTTTGTAAAACGCGAGGTCAAATTCGGGAATTCCGTTTGAATTGGCAAATGGTCTATTGAGATGGGAACCAATTAACGCGTTTTAGACAGACAACGGGTCTCGTACTTTGCTAGGTTTGCAAAATTGTTTTCAGTCATCTCTTTGGACAAAGCGTCACGGGGTGGCCGTACATGTGTCATATCCGATCCGTGTTCGAAGAATGTGAATTAGATCACTTTTTTGTAGACAATGTTGATATAAACACATTTAATAAGTTCTTTGGACAGAACGTCCATGTCAAGCAGATGGAGTTAATAGCCTCAAAGTCATCGCTTACGTCGTATTTTTTTTTCAATAAAGTTTGTGGACTCCAAAACTATTTAAATAATATTGATGATTTCGAATAGTCAAGACTTAAACTCCTTGCTAGAACTGAATGTCTATCGCTGAATTCTGTCCTAAAAAGAATAACATGAAAGACAATGACTTTTGTGATCTTTGTTCTTCCAACGTTGAAGACGTCTCTCATTTTCTAGTAGACTTTCCGGTGTTATATTGCCATTTTTCCCCCATGCCAGTTTTTCCCCCGGGGTAAAAACTGGATCGATCCAACTTTTCCCCCTAGGAAATTTAGGATCAGAGCCGTTCCCCCCCCGGAAAAACTGGAATATGTGTACATATTGCCGTTTTTCCCCCATGCCAAAATTTCCCCTTCATTTGAATTTAAATGATCATGTACATGTTTCAACAAAAAAATCGTACATATGTCTTTATGAAATATTTTGTTGCATGAATTGTAAAAAAAAATATCTAAGGACTAACCCTGCATATTATGTATTCTGTGATTGCTGAACATAAACTAATTTGCGGATCCAGAGGTATATCGGTGGGTCTGACCCGCTTTTTAGCTCGCCTGGCTTTTGCCACCACTTGGTGTCCGTCGGCCATCCGTCCGTCGTTCGCTCACTTTCAAAATCGTGAAACTGGAACAAAACTTCAACTAAATAATTACAAGGGTATATAGTTTCAAATTTGTCATTTCTTTGTCCCAGGTCAAACAGCATGGCTGTCGTTGCTAAAAAAAACACACAGAGGCTGATTGCAGTTTTTGGCAAATAACTCAAAAGTCTTTAAATTGATTCGTGTATAAATGATCAGCATGACAAGGTCGACCCACCAAGCAGACACGTTAAGTTTCTCAGATTAAGTCCGCTTCTCAATAACTTTAGTGGTACATGTATGTCAATGATATTAAGTATGTCTTAGGTAGTACATTTCAGCCTGGCATATAACTTTTGTCATTGACCTCAATTCATAGTCTTTATCTTTAATTTTAAACAACAGTATTACTTATTGACTATGCAGTCCGTATAAACAGTAGCTGTTTTTGTGCAATTAAATTTTAATATCTGATATAGAAGTTGAAAATGCGGATATTTTAAATATTACTGTTCGAAAAAATTTGTAAGAGCACAAAATTGCACAGCTTCATAGATAAATACAAAGCATGAGGAACAACGATTGTCACATGATCTTTTTCTTGCTGTAGTCGCATTACACAAAACTTTCAGGAATTTGTTGAAAGCCCCGCGTGTAAGCCATTGAGTTGGACAATATATTGTGTTGCAATGGTAATAATTTTCATACCTAAAATTCATTAAACAATATGTAGTGAAATTATGCGAATATTTGATATATTACACTAAAATGACACATGTTTTAAATAAATTCAAAGTTTAGCAAATGAATTAAGTCTTGTGCAAGTTGCAGGTCATTTTGGGGCTAATTTTGTACAAATTATAGTTTGTGAAAAAAAAAAACAAATTATAATTTGTACAGAATTTTTGTACAAAACATAATTTTTACAAAATTACAAGTTGTACATATAAGAATAATACAAAAAAAAAAGAATAAGGGCGAAACGGCTTTCTCATTAAAAGAGAAGAAAAAATGCACCGAAGAGAACGTCGCGAAGATTATCGATGACGTCGGGGGGAAAAACTTGCTCATGTCATCACTGATGGGAAAAACTGGACTGATCCAGTTTTTCCCCCGTAAATTTGTTGGGGGAAAAATTGGATCATGCCAGTTTTTTCCGGGGAGAAAATTGGGATCGATCCAGAATTTCCCCCCGGAAAGACTAGCATGGGGGAAAAATGGCTATATGACACCGGCGCTTCAAAATATCCGAAATGAGTGTTTTTCAGAAATTAATGATACCATTCACGATTTCATTGAATTACCGTCCACTGGTAAGGTAAAGCTTTTAATTGGGGACTATGGATATTTTATCAATGATGAATGTGGAAAATTTTTTGATGTTAAGGATGGTCACTCCTCAAGTTAATTATATCAAGGATTTAAAATTATTATTTTTATTTATTAGAATATGGATCATACATCATGTTGAGCCCAAAAAATTGATAGGTCAGTGTGGCCATTTTTGAAATTTAAACGCCCAAAGTTTTGGCGGGAAACCGAACTTCTCTAGACTTTTCATTCACTTTGCATTAAGGTTTTTAACCTTTGAAATGCGATGAAGGTATATCAAGAATTTCATCAAATTTTGTCAGAAGTCTATTGAAGATGTATACTATCATATTTTAGAAGAAAATAGGAGGTAAGTGTGAAAAATTTAGTAATGCATAGTAATGTATAAAACAAGAGAATTGCGAAAGTCGGAGACAGTTGGAGTGACCATCCTTGAAGGAAAAAATATGTTAAAAAGTATGTTTTTATTGAGAAATCAACTTTTACAGATGTAAATCTTCGTATTTTATGACAACGCTTACTACTGTAATTTTAATGGTTGATTCAACATATTTTTATTTCACAATTTTACAAAGCATTGTTACCACATTTTTATTGTACAAAGTAACCATCATTGTTTTGTAATTTAATCTGAGGTGTACCCTATAAGGACAGTCAGTTTTGATATTCGTCATTTTTAAATGAGATGAGAACTTTCATTGTTTTATATATGAACTATTATTTAATATTTTAAATAACTATTTTAAATAACTGTTATTTAATATTTTAAATAATTCTGTTTACTGTGTAAAATTATCATTTTGTAAATATTAGTTTTAGGACGCAACCATCGGACCCCTGACGTTGGTTGCCCCCGATGTAAAGGGGTAGTTTCCAAATAAATAAATATATATATATATATATCGTATTTTAGGTATAAATTCTTTAGACATGTAATTACTCTTGGTTTTGTTCAAAAAGATGTTTTTATCAAGAATCAAGAATGGATAGCATTTAAGCCGAACTTGACACATTGAAAAAATCATTATGGAGTAGATGTGACAAGGTGACCCTAGTTGTAAATCACTCTCTTAAAACAAATTATGAAAAAGTGTCCGATTTAGTTCCTTGAATATTTCTTTATAACGTAAATAAGGTAGCGGGTAAAAAATTGTGATGATTTTTTTTGCGACCTGGCGATATAAATTACATGCCATGGATTTGTTATTTGCAAGTCCATCAAACTTACTTCGTCGCTCATTTTTTTTTTACGAATTTACAGTTGTCGAAATGGCCATATGCAGAGAGTAAATTTACAGTAACTTCGGTATTTTGTTATTTATTACCATTGGGTCGATGCCACTGCTGGTGGACTGCTAGTCCCCGAGGGTATTCACCAGCTCAGTAGTCCAGTACTTATGTGTTGGCTCGAAAACCGATTTTTTGTAAATATGCATATCTAAATTTTAAAATTTTGTTTAAAACTAAAGAGTATCTCACTCGTGCAAAGCTCTGTCCTTAGCTGAGGTTGGCTTTCTATTCAGATCCTTTTGATTATTTGTTCTCCATCAGCCTTTGTTCACCTGTCGATTTCCATTTTTTTTTAAATTTTATCTGAACTGATGAGACATTAGGTGTCGAAATGGCCATATGCAAAATTTACAGTGACTTTGGTATTTTTGTTATTTACAGCAAATTAAAGATACATTTAACCCCTTTCCCGACTTTCATGTTGACTAACAGTAGTCCTGTTGAACACCTTGTTTCACTCCTTTAAGAGTTTATATTAACATGCCCATGTTATTTTTTAATTCAAGTTGTATTTTGAACGGAATTTGTGACGTAAAGATAGGGATGCTACTCTTCCTTGTACATAATTTGGATATAAATTAAAACAATTGTAAATGAGTGAATTAAGAGAAATAAAGGTACAAGTCCGGCTGTCATGAATTCCTATCCTTGTTACCGTTGTCTTTTGTATTTTATTGTGGGTTTTTTTCTTGTGCAGTTCCTTGGTACTTTGTAGCATGTGACTATGTTTTTGTAGGTGTTTCCTGTTATCTTTTTATTCTATACACAATATACCAAATATATCAAGATCTCCATCCTTTCTAAACACTGATATATTTTAAAGAAATTGGAGCAATGTAAACTTGTGAAACTTAATTAGCATGAGATAACTTAGCAAAATTTCAGATGAGATTGGAATTTGAGTCCCAATGATGAGGATTAAAGTTTTCTTCCCTGAATGGTCTGTAATATTTGACATCTTAAGATATTAAACAGGCAATACTTAATTCAATGCAATAATAGAGAAACAGTGTTTTTGATTAAAAATATCCCTTTCTAGGCAATAAACCTACCTCTCTAGCGTATATATATATACGAAGTGTATTTTTACATTGTTCATGCAGATCATTTATTATTTACAGTGATTTTTAGAGTAAAACACCGTCTTACAAATAGTTGGTAGTTATATATTCAGTATTTGTTTACAAGTTATTTTGCCATCACCACCAAGTCATAGATAGTTTCACAAAAACAACGGAAATATTCAATTAGATTTCACGTCTACAATGATTTGACATTAGCGCTTTTGTCTTGCCCACATTGACTCACTGCCAGTGTTACGGGTGTGACGAGAAGAACATTCTAACCCTACTACATAACATGATGTCATTTTCGGTTTATATGACAGTTTACACTGTTAGTGCTTTAGTTTCAAATGTTTTCTTTGTGATGTTCATTTGTTTTAAAAATGTCTCGTGTCTTTGCATTTCTATTTTATGAAGTAATCTCTCCATGACTTGGTTTATATAATTTACCTATACTTTGTTTCTTCCGTATGCTACTGCCGTTTTAAGCAGAGAAATGATTTAAACGTCTCTTTTTTTAACATACATAGAACTGGTAATAAATCAATAACGTTAGATCATGAGACAGATTTTCACACAGTTTAAAGGTTATCTGACTTTTTGCGCGATAGTATTGTACCTTAGTAAATTAATTCGAGTATTAAAACTAGAAAACACGAGGGGACTTTATAAACATAAGTGGATGATATAAATCGGATAATGGTTTTTATGAAATAAAAACGATACGCTAGGCTATGGAATAGCCTTGGATAGAAAATTGCGTGTTTGATTGAAAAGGACGTGGTGGTTCATGATGTATTTGTATACTCAAATCAATACTCGAAGTAAGACTTTCTCGGTACTTCTTTGTAAATTCTTCTATTGGTTTGCGCATGATAAAAAAATTACTGATTCGATCAAACTTCTCATTTTGCGACCTTTAAAGCGGTGTTTTTTTATTAGTATTTGTATATTATTGATTATTGCACAATACCTCATCTTTATTTTTAACTTGTGGTTTTAAATTTATACATTACCGTTCTAATTCTTTTTATCATATATATTTATAAATCTGGCTGAGCGATTTTTAACTTCTGGTTTTAAATTTAATCATTACTGTTCTTATTCTTTTTATCATATCTATATTTAAAAATCTAGCTAGGCGATATTGCAATTCCAATCCCATCATCCTATACAAACCTGTTTTCTGTACCACCTATAGTAAATGTTTATAATACGTTTCAACTTCCACAAGGAAACAGAAAAATTAAACCCCGCCCCGTTTTATCAGGACTAAACTGGACGCCATTTTGATTTTCGATAATATGAAATTCCTATTGGTCAATAGTCTTCTGGGCATGCGTTCTCCTCACTACGCAAAGTACTACTCACTTTTCCCCAAGAACTATCTATAAAGCTTGGCTATTCCATAGCCTAGCTAATAACAAGCTTTCTGTATACTGAAATAATTTTCTTCCAATTAAAAGAAAACAATATCCTGCAAAAGGTCACTTTCTGAAAATTTGTTTCCTGTTGTTTTTCATATTATGCGTAATTATATTATCAGAAATATTTCCTACTTTTGTTTCCGCCTGTGATTTTTAGTTGGTTTGAATCCGTTGGTTTTTTTAACCATATAATTTCATGAATCATTTGATAATATTTTAAAAATAATCAAATAACAAATACGTACACTCATCTGTTTATTTTCCCTTTTTTAGTTTTATTGCAATTTGAACTATAAGGCACAAATACATTTAGGAACCTTTGATAATTTGTACCTTTAGTCTTACAGGCCTTTTGTATTTGTAGAGACTTTGGTTCATGTGCATTTATTCCATATCCTTCCACTGTGTTCTTGTTTTTATACTTAGATTTGGTTTTCTCACTGGATCATTAAATTTCCACCAATCAAATTGCTCTTGCACAATGCTCATACAAAAGTATCTTAAGATTGATTAAAAAAAAGTCGGTTTCACCTCCTATAGGTAATGGAAATCTCACGATTTCAGCTTTATTTTTACAATAATCTTTATCATATTTGGTATGTATATGAAGAATGATCATACATATCTGAAAAACGTTGAATTCGCCGTATATGACATGCAAAAAAGTCTGCAGTCATGTGCATTTTCACAATTTTTTTCAAACAGGTGAAAATTTCTAAGTGTTGGATTGTTCTATTTTAAGGGCGACCAAGGAACTTGATGAATTAGATGACCCGAGTTGACCTATCTAATAATAGCAAGGTGTACTCGTTCGGGGTTTACAATTGTTATCCACGGGCTTTTTGTTTGTAAACACCGAATAGAAATTAGCAGTACATTAACAATTTATTTCAAATATTTCTTTTGGGTTTAATGCATGCATATTTCAATTAGGTATATAGATAATAGTGTTGCACACAGCTCTATATAATATGAATGATAATGTGTTGGTAAGATGAGCTGCAAAGGTAGAATATATGATTCCGAATGCCAACAGTGATGAAAATCATCTTTTTTTAAAACCTGTTGACATCGGAAAATCCAGCAAGGTCTTCGGCTGAATTTGAACCCCTGCTTGTTGTCATTTATGGCAACACCGCCTGCACTATGTCCAGCGCCCTAGACCACTCGGCCACCTAGGCTATAAGAATTTAGCTTTCGGTAACCGGGTCATTCCTCCTCGTAGGAAATCTAGAGTTGTAACATAGTACACGATGAACATTAGGTGGGTAGGAAATGGATAGAAAAAGGATAAAGTTGCAACAGGTAAGATACATGTTTAAGTATTTTGTTGAATTATTTCATTTACGGGAATGTTTTTTCTTAAATCAAAAAGGGGCCCAAGCACATGGTAAAAGCCAAAGTGAGACTTGTTTATCATCTAACTTAAAGATATACCTGCCTATACCTATTTCAGAATGGTCCAGTCTAGTCGATAATTTTGCGCGGAAAATATCGTCCATTTAAAAGCATGGAGCATTTTTAAAAAGCGTTTTTTCTTTCAACATGTATTGGAAATCATCAAATTAAAAGTGGTTTCAGAAGTGTATGATATTTTCACACAACCATGCAAAATCCGATGTCGAAATATGCAATATTAAAGTTAGCAGAAGAGAATTTCCATTATCTAAAGGAAGTGAAACAGACTTTTAGGTCTTTATTTCCTCTCCATTCCTCCCATACCTTTAAAGGATATAAAATATATGTTACAGGCATTTTCTGAAATTAGGCATCTGGTAAAATGCCTAAAATTTCCAGTCATTTTATAAAATGCCTAAAGTGGTTGGTCATTTTATACAATGTCTTACCTGAATAAGCAGTCATTTTACAATTTCATTAGATTGTAATACGTTGAATGAACTCGTCAGGCAATTTCTATGTATCTGCATTTTTCAACAAAACCCTTAAGACATTCTTTTGAAGTCATTCTAGTGTTTTTGCGTAAATGAAAAAAAGAAAAATGTCCTAGGAGAAAAAAATGATGAGATTCCATTTGGACAATATTTTATAGATGATGGTTTTTCAGAGTCAGAATGATTTAGTTAACACTTATACTGGAATAAATAGTAATGGGGCATTACATGATATCCCAGCCAGTTTTTTTTTCTTTTGCAAAGTATGCTAGGGACCTAACTACGAATTTTTAGGACAATAAAAACTTGCGCACAGTTTAGAGATAATGCTGCTTACAAAATAATTTTGGTGCCATGTAATTATGTTAACTCGGCAAACCAAAACTTAGAATTATTCCACAGTTTTCAGGAGGCTAGAAATGTAAACTTTTTGAGTTATCATCCGGAAGAAAAATTTTTCTGAAATGTTCAGTCTATTTTCTGTCACCGTGACCTTGACCTTTGACCTACTTTCTCCAAAATCAATATGCATCTTCTCCTGCTAGTATCCAAGAACATATCCAAGTTTCATTTCAATTGGATGTAAAAGTTTTGAGTTATCATCCAGAAACCAAATTTTTCTGAAATTTTCAGCGGCCTTGACCTTTGACCTACTTTCTCTCTCCAAAATCAACAGGGTTCCTCCCCTCCTGATACCCAACAATACATCCAAGTTTCATTTCAATAGGATGTAAACTTTTGGAGTTATCATCCGGAAACCAATTTTTTGAAATTATAAGTCTATTTTCGGTCACCGTGACCTTGACCTTTGACCTACTTTCTAAAAAATCTATAAGTTTCTTTTCCTGCTGGTATCCAACAGCATATCCTAGTTTTATTTCAATTAGATGTAAACTTTTTGATTATCATCTGGAAACCAAATTTTTCTGAAATTTTCGGTGTATTTTCAGCCAACCGTGACATTCACCTTTGACCTACTTTCTCCAAAATTGATAGGTTTCCTTCCCTCTTGGTATTCAACAACATATCTAAGTTTCATTTCAATTGGATGTAAACTTTTTGAGTTATCATCCGAAAACCAATGTTTGACGCCCGCCTGCCCGCAACACCAAACCAATAGCCGAGTTCAACTTCGTTGCAACACGGCTAAAAATGATAATATTTTCAATTATATTTCATTTATGATTTTCAATTTATATTGTAAAAAGGAGATTCTTCTGTAATATCTTATCGTAAGTGTTTATTTTTTCGATTTCAGCCGTGAATTTTGCTGTAGAGATTTTTATCAACATGACAATGGAGCCTGTATAGGTATGTTATGTTATGTGGTATATATTTTATATCCTTCCATTTTCTTATTGCTTATCATATACAGAGTAAATTATTTGTATTTAAATTAATATCAATGTAAAGAATGTCACTATTGTGAAGAAAAGTAATGAGATTCATCACAAAAATGTCTGTCGTGTATCTAACCTATATACTATGTATATAGAAAAAATGAAAGGATATGGAGTGAATGTACATGTGACAAAAACGCACACGATACATAGAAAACTAGTAGTATGGATACTATATAAAATAGTATACAATTACCATCCTAGATAGTGTGTAACCCAGCGGTTTCTCTACCCGAGATATTAAGGTCACCGAGAGCTTGCTCGAGGGTGACCTAAATTTCGAGTGGAAAGAAACCGCTGGGTCACACACTATCTAAGGTGGTACCTGTTATATTATATCGAAATTTCTTGTGGATCGATGAATAATTTACGCTTTCTGGGTCCATGCCACTGCTGGTGGACTGTTAGTCCCCGAGGGTATTCACCAGCCCAGTAGTCAGTACTTCGGTGCTGACCCGAAAGCCGATTCTTTTTGGAACCTTACAATATCTAAAATTTTGTAACTTTTGTTGAAAACTAAGGAGTATCTCCCTCATGCAAAGCTCTGTCCTTAGCTGATTTTGGCTTGACATTTAGATCATATTGCACAGGCACTTGTTTTATAAAAAAATTCCAGTCCCTCTCTCTCTTCTTCCACAAGGTAAGCAACTATGGTTTTTACCAGCCCCACT